>BEXV01000283.1:75472-86826 GCA_003118195.1 Hemicentrotus pulcherrimus | reverse complement strand
CCCCCCCCCCCCCCCCCCATAACCCCATGGACATAAATCAAACAAAACAAGCGGAAACAAAATGTAGAAAGGTTTGAAAAGCGTTTATCTGGGAACTCCCATCTGATTAAAACATAATAGTTTCTTACAGTTATGATAACAAAAGTAACTTTTTTTCTATTCAAAAGTATGATTAATTTGCTTTCAAGGGAACAACATTTACATAGTTGTGATTAATAGGGGGTAATCTTTTATGAAGTTATTCTTAATGTTTGAAAGAGAAATGTGACAGGAGTGGTCTACTGCTCACAAAAGTCGTAGCTAATCCGGATTGCTCAAAGTGCATAGTTCAATTAATCTTAAATATTGTCAAACATACTGCTGATACATTCTATGAAATCTTTTTTCCATTAATCCTGATTGAGATTAATTAACCCATTATCATGAATTAATGGGAAAGAGCTTAAAACGTGACCATTGATGAAATTGTTGCCATTAATGGTAACTTGCATGGAAACCTTGATTTAATGTTGCCATGGTAGTTGATATTAATGGCAAAGTTTCCATCATTGGTAAATTTTATTCAACAGGGGCCCTAATGTATTTAAAAGGAACCAGTCGTCAAAATGTAAAATGTCCATTTCAAGTGAAATTATAAAAATAGATTTCATATCAGGGCCTGCATACAAGTAAACTCATAACAAATATAAATATGCTTAAATAAAATCCATTTAAATTTATTTAGAGTGTATTTAAACTAACAATACCCCTTTAAAGAAGTAATATAACATAATTCTTTGAAATTTACATACTAGCATGGCCCCAAAATTAGGGGAGTGCTATCTTTAGCAACTGGTCCTTCAATCAAGGAATCATACAACTTCAGACCGGGAATGACAAAACAGTGATGAAAATCTATTTAAGAATGCTTTGCAATGCTAATATATATTTCCTAGGTACCTCTTTGCAACTTGCAACTTTACAGGCATCGCAAATATGCATGGCGCAAGTATATCATACTAATTGTTACTCTTCTCATTGTTTGGTATGTATGCTGGTGATACTGAGCTCTCTTTATTGTAAAACATCAAGCACCGGTAAATCCTAAACCTTTTAATCGCATTGTATTCAAGATGGGGGAAGTAGCAGAATATCAATATTAAGGAGGTAATTACAGGGTAGGTCCCTTCAAGAATTGCATCAATACTGCTTAATTATGTATGCTTATGTGCTAATGTGCATTAGCCCCTCTTTTAAATCTCTTCGAAGAAGCTGAATTGTATTTGATCTATTTGAGGCAGGGGAAAGTAACATTTTATAGGATCTGGGGGGTAAACATTTTCTTTTTAACTAATTCTGATTCCACAGAAGAAATGCAATACACCGTGTATTCATTTTGGTAAGCCTTGCCAAACATAAAGGAAGCCAGAAAACAGGGAGGGGCTTTGCATACTTGAGAAAGAGAGAAAGGAAAGAGAAAGAAGACAAAGAAAGAGAAAGAAGAGAAAGAAAGAGAGAGAAGAGAAAAAGTGAGAGAGAGGAGGGACAAAAGGGGAGAGATGACATCACAGTAATCCAGCACATACAAATGTTGCATCTAGCGTGTTAAAAATATTACATTTACTAATTTGACATCTTTGTCACTCCTCTATCCTTTTAAATGTTAATTGATCATTTTAGTTTTCATACATGATATCTTTCGAACATGTCCCTTTGCCCCTCCATCTGTATCTCATTTCTTCTCATTCATTTTGTTTCATTTTCAAATTAAATTGAGTAAATTAATCGTTATACTTACAAGTCCCTGAGTAATGAAGCTCCACGGAATACCTTTCGGTCAATTTTCACCAGCTGGTTATAACTCAGGTCTCTGAAAATATAAGAAAAGAGAAAAAATATTTCAAAGAAAATTAAAATACTTTAGATTTCGTTCATCATGTCAGTGCTGTAAGCGGAAGGTGTACAATCAGCTTAGGACCAGTCTGGCCTAGTTTCAGTTTCAAGGCTTGCTTTTTTAAATCATCATGCAATTTTTCCAAGTATAAGCCTATAGTTTAGAGGATGTGTCAATATAAAGATAGGACATCCTATTGAGTCAAGCCTACCAAATCTGAGTCTTGGTAACTGCTACAACGCTTGACAATTGAAGATAAAAATACAATACATAAATGGAATATGCCTTGGATAGAAAATAATCATTCATAGGGGGAAAATTGCAAAAGATACTGGGTATGGAAGTGAGGCTACATCGGATTTACACGGGGACAGGCCAAATCCTGATATATTGCCCAGCCGATAATAAGATCAAGACAAAATTTATCAATTCACAACAGAACACAGATTCATCATTTCTTCCTTCCCCTTCAAAGGCTGGCATACTAGATCACACTTCCACATCTCCCCCCTAAGTGAAAAAGGATCATCGATGGAACACTAGAGGTACTAGCCAAACGCTCTGGGGTAAAAGGAGAAGACCGGTATGGCTGGCGTATGATGGATTACGCAGCGAGCTCGCAGGCTCACAGAGCTTTAACCAGTGGCTCTCTTTCTATTCTTTCATGTCCCTTAGATTGGTATAAGATAGATCTCGTGGCAGATACATTCAATAAGATTTATGGGTTGGTATCAACTTGAAACATAAACATCTTGCATGAAGTTAGAGTTAAGTGAAAGCAGTTGATGGATGGGTTACTTTTGAAAGGCTTTGTACTACATCAAGATTTGATCATCATAATCACAGTCATGTCTTTTATGACATTTATCTTTTTTATATTGCCACATATACATTTCTTTCTTCCTACCATAATCATTCCAGTTCTTTTACTGAACTCAAGCACGAATTGTGGATCTATGTTACAATGACTATGGAGAGATACAAAACTTGAATTTTCACATCCAAGTACATTGGGGCTACATTCTTGAATGTTTGAAGCTAACTGTATTTCAGACAGCCTTTAACTGATCACAACTGCCAAGCAATTCACCTAATATTGCTCAGGGAATATCTTTTTTCCTCTTGTACAAATCAAAATCATCATTAATTCACTCTAATTCACAACACATACTATTTTTCCACTATCATCCAAGTACTAGATAATTTTATCAATTCATACTGATGTTTACAATAAGATAATATATGCATAATTGTCTAAATCTCACTTATCAATAGAAAAGCACACATTCACTGGCATTTGGGTTCATTAAGGTTCATGGTCAATCAAACCTATATATCTACATACATCTAGATCATACTTGATACTTGGGGGGGGGGTACTTGCATCACTCAAAATGCCCCTCAGAGTAATCCCAACAAGAAATTGTAACTGCACTTCTGGAAAAGGGTCTTCATCTTTCTCCAAGAAATGTTTACATACATTCTCTACAGAGGTCACAGTCCATCATTTATTTACCAAGATATGGTGCTTCATAAATATTTGTATACAACCTAGAACTATATGCATGGGGTCGGCCTGTCCTGTCATGCCCCCGTTCACATATACTGTACCATGTTATATAGACAAGGGAACGTTACTTTCTGAAGAGCAACTCTCTCTAAACTGGAGGCGTACTGGGGCATGTGCCTCCTATGAAATTCTACAGAACGCCCCTTCTTTCCCTGACAGAAAATTTTTGAAAAAACATTACCCCCTTTAAAAAAACTATTCTTTAAGCATGTGTTTACATTACAGTGCCAATTAGATCAATACCTCTGTATACATTGTAGGTCTTTACAAATATTCTTTTGATTTTTGAAGTATACTTAAAAATGACAATTCTAATACATACCGTAGGCCTAATACTCACATTTTAAAGGATAGTTTTCTGTTTTAAATGTTCAATCATATAAATACCTAATCGTTAATTCAAAGCTATACACATCTACAGGCATGTAGCTTACAAAAAAATTTTGAGCAAAATTTATGATTCATGATTCAGTTCCTTCAGTTCAGCTAGATCTTATTTCTGTAATGTAGTTTTAAAAGCATCATCAGGTCAGAAACAGAGAACAGTTTCCACATAGATTTATCCAATCAATCATAGACCCATGGTGCATCTTCACGATTAGTAAACGATGTCACATTTTGCATGTGAACAAGACCCAGGTATAAACAGTAGAGCTGTATGGCCCTCATCTTAACCCCTCCCTCACTCCGCCCATTCCACTTGCTAGTTGTTTACATTGCTGTTCCCTTCGGGATTCATCTTTAGTTTATGACACTGTGTTTGCTATTTCAAATTTGGATTGTTAAAAGGCTTGCATATTTACAGAGTGATTGTACTTTCCAAGGTAGATGGATTTCTCCACGTTTCCCTTAGTACATAGTCCCGGGTTGTTGCATTAGTGCCACCGCAAGCAAGCAACCACGCTGCCAAAATCTAAACATTCAGTAGCTGCTGGATCTACATGATGCCTACTCGACTTTCATGTGTGTGCTTGCCATCTTGTTATTGTTTTTTACTGTAAGTAATGTTCAGGAATGCCAAACCCTGGGATGCATGGATGCAAAACATTTTCGTAGCTTCAGCTCCTGACTGGGGCCTTTCATTGCTCATGTGAGCTGTCAGTGGAATTAGGTATTAAAAAGAAATATTTGAAATAAAACTAATAAATCAGGCACATGTATGTCAAGAAAAACTGCCTTTCTTTCACTGATATTAATTCATGCATTCTGGATAACAATGATTATATCTCCATATAATACTACTCAGTTTTTGCCATTCTTGTAATGATTGAAAAACCAAAGATTTTCCTTTTTTTCACAAAAGCATTATTGTTGATTTCTAATCATGTACCCTACATGTACATACAAATCTGCAACATCTAAAAAATAACAAATTTTATTGACAGGAAACAGTAAAGTATGGAATTTTACCCCCAAAAATGTATGTGTGCATGTAACTCTTGAAAAATTATTCAACACTAAATGCTAGATGATGACAAGGAAAAAAAGAAATATACATTTTCCAAAGACATGTAACTCCTGAATTATGAAACCTATATTTCGTATTGCCAACTGCTGAGGAGGCACTAGCCTTGATTAAACTGGGTGTTGTTTATCCATCTCTTTCACTGTTTGGGATGATAAGAATAAAGCAAGCCAACATAATCTGCAAAACAAATTAGACTTCCACATACTCTTTTATCTTTTCTGAATTGAATATCCATGTTGAAGATGTCCGTCTCCACCCACTATTAAATCTCTATTCATCTTGTTGCCCATGGACACACATGAGCTATGTTAACACGGGACTGTCGTAGTTTAAATCTGGAAGTTTGTAAAATCTAGAATCTATAAACCACAATCCACGAGTGAGGACAAGGGTTCAGACGAGACTGAAACGACAAGTATTGAAAGTTTTAAACCACAAGCTGTGTAAACAGTCATTTGAACTACAAGCTGGTGTAACATTTAGGTTCAAGTTTAATTACGTCGCCTTGACACATAACTTAAAGTGAGGATGCCCCCAATACCTGGTCGTAGTTATCACTCTACTCTCCGGTCGTTCGTGGTTTATAACTTTGAGAAAATTGTTAGTTTTATGACGAGTGTGTACATACGGTTTAAAAGCACGGCCTTAACTTAAATTTAAAGGAATTGTCATGTGAACCTACTTATAAAGTCATGGACCTTGTATCTTAAGACTGAAATCCCTCAGAGACAAATGAGGATAAAGAGTTCTAAAGGGGAAATTTGATAGACATCAGTCTATAGTACATATTCCTTCCCTTTGTGACAGAAATCAATGCACTTCTTCCTTGCATCATGCTTCACCAGTAGTTTGAGCAAGGTTTGAGTCACAGATAACTGTAACTGCACGTGGTGAGAAAGCTAATTTTCGCACATAGCAAAAAAGACAACTCAATTATTAAAAAAGCATACTCCTCCCCCCTCCCCCACCCCACCCCCTCCACCACTTGTGCCCCTTCTCAGAACTTCTATTTACATCATGATTTATATCATCAAAACCAATTTGCCCATATTTGACTATAATTCTGACCAAACACTGGGCTAAAGCTGATCTAAAGTTGAGTTGACAAAAAAGATGAAATATAGACAGCGAGCGGTTTAAATTTGTCTCCTGTTGGATTTGACTCAGACCCACCATCCCATTTACAAACTAAATTAGTTAGAATACGGCCCTTTGAGGCATTAAAGTGTATCTGTAGCCAAATCACACTGGTATGACCATTCAAAAAAGGATGTAAAATTTTGATTACATGAGTCTGAAGAATCCACATATTTATAAGCCCATTCTAATTACTTGATGGTAATGATAGGTCTTCATGCCCTATTTATAGAAAAGGGGGAAGGTTTATTTATCCCTCGTCAAAGCAGACTGATTACCTATAAATTGAGGAGGCTCCCAGACTGCAAAAAAACCTGAGCAATCAAGCTAGACAGGCACAAATAATAGCCAGATAATCCTCACAGACAAGTAACTTTTTTTAAAGGAAAAGTTCAATTTACTGGAAAATGTGATTCCCCCCCCCCCCTCCCCCGCCCCCAATAAAACATTGTTTCACAAAACCAGAGATCGCTCTTTAGCAAAAAGCTGAATCATAGAGGATCACTTTATCCAGAATCAGAGTCAAGAATTTAATACTTTTGAAATGTTTGAGCAAATTAATAAATTTTGTAAAAATCAAAAGAAATATTTTTTAAATGGGGGAGGGGTCAGGGGCTTAGCTAATACAGCATAAAACTGTGTGAAGCATAATAGTGACTATTTCCATCGGGCGAATCATTCTTGAACGATATTGAGAAATTTCATTTGAACACGTGATTATCAAAAGTTCTACTTTGCTTTTCAAAGTAGAGATAAAATGTTTGTGTCATCACATGACGCTGATCAATACACACATTCCTGCTGATGCAAAGCACATTCCCTTTTTACAAAGACCCCATCTCCATACATGCGCACTATAAGCTACTGGTGTAGAAAGACTTAATCCCATTCCCCAATTAGGATTAGTGTAGTGTGACACTTAAGAAGGATGATCTCAATTAAACCATCAGGGGATTTCAGCTCCCTGGCTGCAGGGGATTATGTGGCTCCATAATGTATCAGGAGATGTAGGGTGAGGGGGAGCGGGAGAGGAGGGGGTGGAAAGATGGTATTCATGCTTGTATATCTTTACCAGATCACATTCAAGGTTGTATTGAATAAATCTGCATGAAAAGTAGGTCAGAGTTCTTGATAATGACCTAGTTCATACGTTTGCAGGCACCATTTCTCTCCATCATCACACCTCATTCTCTTCCTAACCCTGGAAACTTTGATACCTACTTGAAATAAATTTTTGAAAAAACGTATATCCCAAGAACATCATTTTCCTTCTCTATATGCATCTTCATAGAAAACAAAACTACAACATTCTTTAAAATCTAACTGTACAGTCTTGGTGAGAACTACAGTCAAGTTTAGTTATTTGAAGTTACTCTTTCTTTGCCCTAATCCCAACCTCAAGTTTTGCCCTCTTTCTCCCCTATTTCTCCCTAAACTGCTATTTTTTTCTGGACATCAACAAACCTTTCAATCTTCACTTTATCTTCTAAACACACTCATCCCTTCTTTTTTTCTCTAACATCAATCTTAGATCCCATCATCTTTCCCTTTCCATTTGTGTCCTACCCCATCGCCTCCTGTCTCTCGCCTCCTGTCTCTCCCCTCCCGTCTTGCTCTGGTTCTGTCTGTGTGTGGATTATCCGCATTGTTTGCATATTTCAGAAAATTAGACCATCTAGAGCGAAATGGATCAGGGGAGAATAAAACCTGTCACTTACTCACTGCACTTGGCCTTCTATAGGGCTCTAGAAAGATGTAATCCAAACCATAATGTTTGAATTTGAAGTTGTTGTGTTGGCAGGATTGGAGCCAAAGCTAATGGAGTGCACAATGTTGGCAATATATTGTTTTACCCTGATATTCAAGCTGGTTCTGTGTTGATTTAAGATTGCTAGTGTTGCTCAGCTCCTATAAAATATCTATGATTGCTAATCTAAGTCTATGTTTTTGTTATCACCCTTTTCATTTGCAAGACCTAATAGGAAAAATCACCAACAATCTCATAACCATAATCATAACATTCACTGTTCTCAGGAGAAAGCTATTGATGAAGTGAAGTGAAAAGTATAGAAGTGAAGTGAAAAGTAGAGAAGAGAAGTGACAATTAGAGAATAGAAGGAAAGAACGAAATAAAAGTGTCCACATGTATTGACAGCCAGATAGGGATAAAGAGGGGAAAGGAAAGGAAATTAGTTGGGATAATTTGTTACTTTCATAAAAATACTACGAACAATATACCGTAAGGCAAAAGGCAATAGCAATTGAGTTGAAGAAGGAAACAAAAATTATCATCAAACTGTTGACCCTGACAACTCTGTCACCCCTCAAAAACTTGACATACTTCACAGCTGACATGACATGCCATGTGATAATGTGATAATGACATCAGATCAATGTGCTATATTATCCAATGTGATACTAGGAATGTCAATTACATTGACAGCATGCCTTTTACCTAGAAGGTGGCAGCGGTGGGATTGAAAAGTTTGTAAAAGGGTCATGCTGGTACCCCAGGTAGGTACCTACCACAAACTCTGTTGAAAGGTCTCATCGCACAAGTTCTACCACAAAAATATGTTAAAAGAAAAAAATACAGGGGAAGATTCTATCCATGTAGTGTGTCAAAAATACTCCAAACGACATTCAAACAAAGATTGGTATGATGATCATCATGATACAACAAAACAATGATAATACTTTTACTTCCAGTGCTCATGATTTGCACAGGAGGAACATCTTCTCCAATTCCAATTGAATTTCATCAAAGCACAACTATATTTCTTTAGTATGAATTAATAATACATTTGAAAAAACATCAGATAACAGTGAACATGTGATAATTTAATAAATGAAGATCAATGTGCTACAATATTCAATATGATACCAGGGATGTCAATTACATTGAAAGGATGCCTTAATAACTGGGGGTGGCAGCAGTGGGATTGACAAGTTTGAAAAGTGGTGCATCATGCATGTTGGTACCCATGGTGGGTAGCCAAGTTACCCTACCCTCCACAAAGGTGGCAGCGGTGGGATTAAAAGTTTAACAAGGGGTGCATGCTGGAACCCCTGGTGGGGAGCCATGTTACCCTATTCTCCACAAAGGTGGCAGCGGTGGGATTAAAAGTTTAACAAGGGGTGCATGCTGGAACCCCTGGTAGGAAGCCAAGTTACCCTATCCTCCACAAATGTGGCAGAAGTGGGATTAAAACTTTAACAAGGGGTGCATGCTACACTGCCTAAACTCTGCAAACTTTTGTTTTTGAAGTATTTCACCACATGAGTTCTACCACAAAGAAAATACACACTTCAAGGAGAGATTCCATTCATCTAATGACTTATGATTATATTAGATGAGATTCAAATAAAACTATTGATAGGAGGACTATGCTTATAAACTACTATACTGATAATGAATAATAAATGTAACAAATAAGAAAAAAAACTTCCAGTAGCCATAAAATTCATGATTGCAGCATCTCCTCCTGTTCCAGTGCAAATTCCCCTTTAAGAAATGAACTTCAAAACGTTTATTTGCCAACAGTGGAGAAGTTCCTTACTTCCATTCAATACACAGTATAACTAAGCAAAGCAGATGATGCCAAGTTCAATCTATTTGAAGATACACGCAAAACTAAGAAAAGAATTTAAGTACGATAGCAAGAAATTTCCACCTTACTTGCTGGCCTCAAAAGAGCATCAAAGCATCGTTTACAAATGCCCCCTTAATCGGGAGTTTACTAATTCATGGTTTTCAAACTACCTCATACCCTCATTAAACATTTAAAGATACTTGTCACTTATTCAGCCAAAGATTTGCTTGTGGACTTCTGCCCTCTGTTGAGTGCACAGCTATTGCATTCCCAGGCATTGGAGCCGAGAGCAACCATAGTGATTAAATATTCACATGCGGATATAGGAAGCATATTAATTATTGAATTGGAAGCGGTGAAGCGGGTCTTCGATTCGCAATCCGTTGGGATACTGTGTGTACACAACATGTGGTATTTGATCTGTGTAGACTTTAAAGAGAACAAATCCATGTCAAATGAAGCAGATCGTTCCAATTTAGTTTATTAGACTATCTGTCATTTAGCTGAGTTAGAAAACAAAGTGAACTACATGTATTTACACAGTCCTACTGTTAATCTAAATGCAAAAAAGAGTGTTTCAGCAGGCACTATATTGTTTGATCTTTTATTTCTTAATGCTTATCCCTAAATCATGAAACATGAGTAAAGTTAAAAGGAAGTTCATTGATATAAATGAGGCAAAACATTGCCACATGGTGAATGGATTCATCTTCCTCTTTTCCTTTAAATATAGCAAATTACTGGACTTTGAGGGTTGCTACATTCTGACTCTTTAATGCAGTAAGCAAGTTTTCAAACTAACCTAACCAATTTTAATGACAACTACAATTTCAAATTACATTACAGATGAGGCACATAAGTTTTAAAGAAGAGCTAAATATAATATCAGAATACACGTACTAGGAGAAAGAGAAGAAGAAAGGGAAGAAGGAGAGATAAGAAGGTTAATCAAAAATAAATTAAAGCATCTGGTTCAATGAAAGACCAAGCAAAGTGCAAAGGGCACTTGAGACCTTCATTACTTAGAGTGACAGGAACATGAAAGATGATATGACAAGTACATCCTGTGGAGAAAAAGGTCCTCCTAATGGAGTATACAATTTCACATCCATGCAAAATATGAAAAAATACAGAGTGTCTTTATATAGTTTGATGTTCATACACTGCTCTGCGTATGTTACTACTTGTTCATCCATTCTCTGGCCCACACAACAGGCCTAAGAAAGCAGTGGTACCTGAGACAGTTTTGCTTCCTAAACCCTAATATCCTGCCCATCCCTCAGGGGAGAAACTTAGCAAAATAGCTTGGCCTTAGGGTGAAGAGAGATGTAGGGGCTCCGGGACTTTCTGGAAGTTAAATGTTTCAATGTTGAACTTGGAAGACAACCTGTATGACTTATAAGCAGGAAGGCGATGACCCTGGAAGACAACAGACTAAGTTTGATATGATGGTGCGTTCCCATTCAATGCTGATTCAGTTTATCTTATTGGGAGCCAATAGAAGAAGAGGGTTCTTTGACTTTTACTTCACAATCATTACAGATCATTTTCCCTAAAAGTGTTCTTAATTTAGAAACATCAGATTATCCTACAGTTGATAAGCTTTGTGGCTGATATAGGGCTAAGAGTATGGAAATGATTGAAAATAGCATTTTTATTATCCCCCTGCAAATGAATGACGATTCAAACCCAAATTTTAGAACCCCCCCCCCC
>BEXV01000283.1:54902-75455 GCA_003118195.1 Hemicentrotus pulcherrimus | reverse complement strand
CCCCCCCCCCCCTCCCTCCCACCCTTTATCAAGTAGTACAATTGTTTTGTTTGTCCACACCAATTAAGGAATTAACATTTTATATGCATTTTTAAGGGTAAAATACACATTTTTAAGGACACCAGTTCAAGTTACCTTTGCTTAGCAGTAAAAACAAACAAAAACTTTCTGCTACCATTCATAAGCAAGATTTTTTATCACCTAATGTCTCCAGGCATTTAACAATCAAAGTTTGGGATCAAGACCAACATTCTGAATCTTATCCAATTATTAGGATTATAATCGCATAAATTAGTTTCAATGTAGCTTTCATGCTTTCAACCTGAAAGGACCCGAAATGTAAACATTATGCTAACATACAGTTGCACTTTCAAGTAGCCAGATTAATATGATCAACCTGAACCGAATCTAATCACAGAAGTGTCAAATTAATTATATGATTTTCATCAAGTAGCATATTCCACTCTATGATGCTGTTATCCTTACGATAAACATGCAATTTAATTGAGCGTACGCAGGCCGAATAACACCACGATCCAATCTGAAGGAATTCCATTACCAACTCCAGTTGACTCCATTTATGAAATCTTAATGATCCGTGACCATACTTGTTATAAAATTGAAAAGCGCACTGAAACGCTTGACAGGTTTCCAAATCCCCTTGTGTTCAGGCACAAAAGCATAAATTTAGAGCAAGGCTGTGTGTGGACGGCTTTAAATACTGTTGCCAGTTTTCCTAAACCATTTTCAGATTCTCTTTTCTGTTATGGTTCCACAGTCCAAGTCATTTTAACAGATCTTCACCTTTTCTTTTTTTTTAAAGCTTTTATGATGAGAAATAATTGTTAGTGATATAAAAGCCTTCTTTCTGGGAGGGCTGATATGTAATTGTTACACATTTCTGGCTACATGTAGCAATGTATACAGGAGCTTGAGGATTATGATGAGGGTTTAGTTGCATCGTGATGCCATCTGTAAGGAAAATTCTGATTGCCAACATTACTGACTCCCTTGGTAAGTTGGTTAGGAACGTTGGTTAGGAACATTGATGGATGTCAAAGCCAAGTAAAACTGTGTAAACATGAGAGAAAATAGGATAGGTGTAAAGTTTGTCACCAAAACAAATGAAACAACCCTTCAAACTAGCTGATGAGATTTTTTTATAATCTTTTTTCAGGCGTTATAAAAATGTGGTTTTCTTCTAAACCTCCATGAAGTTACACACTGTGATAACTTACAGCCAGAATCAATCTTTCCAAGGCAATTAAAGAAGCATAGTGTAAAAGAATAAGACTATAAGAGGAAGCTCAATTCTATTGATGCCAGTTGGAAAAACATTGCAATAAAAATTAATCAAATTTTGTGCCATTTATAACGTTACATATTAAGATGACAGAGTCAATAAGGCGGAGACATTTGGGCTTATTTTCCTTTGCCGAGAGACAATCTCGTTCCAGTCAGTAGGGAGGATGTGGGTGGTGCAAGGCTTGGCCGTCATGGCGTGATTTCACACCCTGAAGGTCTGGGGGCTCCATGACGTCTCCTAGCCCCAGACATGCCATCACAACGACAATGGCGCAGTGAAGAATGGAGGGTGCGATACACATCGCGTACAAGAAAGAAAGAAGTCAAAATGAGAAGGAGAGAGAAGAAGAAAAAGGTTTCAGATAGGAACTGGGAAGATTATTAGGTCAATTTTATTTGACAGGGCCCTATTCATACAGCAATACGCAGAAATAACACCTCGGGGTTCTTCTACTCTCTCCTGGCTCTCCGTCTTGCCTCGTATTGCAAACGAACTTGACGCAGAGTAACGTTTTGCTGTAGCACTATGTCAGAATCCATTCAGGTGGTTTATTGAAAACTCATGGTGGGTTGCCAGGATTTATACCAACTGTTTAGACAGATCCTCTGGAGTATTTGAGGGAGAGAAAAAGAAAAAAACTCCTCTCAAATTTTTCGCTTTCTTTCTTCTTGAGTTTAGTTGCGGAAGAAAGAGAATGCATGCATGAGCAAGGGGGGCAATGCCACTCCACTGGCATTCCTGTTTTAATATGTTGTAAGAGAGAATGAGGTTTCTTTTCTATGTATGTGTGGTAATCATTGGGGAATTATTTATTCCAATGCTTTCGACCTCACTCTGCGTAGAGATCAACCATGGATGAGGGAACATGTTAGCCTTCTTTTCAGACAAATTTTACAATATTTCAACCTAAGCCAGATAGCGATATCGTCGGAATAGTATGTCGAACACAACCATGGCATCTGGACATGATAGGAACAAGACTATCTATATCATATCACCTGACTGCAACAACTCCTTGAATCTACAATACACTCTACAAGTTTTCAGACAGCTTCTATTAAGAAACTGACAGATTTAATTGTACGATCCTTGTCATGGGACCGAGTCTAGACCAGCACATCGAGCAAAGCTGGAAAAATGTTATTCTTGAAGCAAGAGATGGAGGAAATATGAGTTACCCAAAGGTCCAACATTTTGAAGCAGTGAACCTTATAAAGCGCGATCCTAACCCACTGCGGTAATCTCTTCCAGAGAGTTGGATCATGTGATTCGGGAATGCTGAGAGTAGTGACAGTCCTTACATACATACAAGCATGCAAGTTTCATGATGCAAATACACAATTATTGCAGGAGGAAGGTCTTTGAGAGCCTTCAAGGTCTCAAGATTTCTTTCATTATCAGGTAAGTATTCATTTATCTTGTGGCAATAACACCAATCCCAATGCTTTCATTCTAAAAAATACTAATATAACATGCAATCATAAGTTAAAATATAAATCTCTTTCTCTTTAAAAAACTAAAAAAAACAATTAAAACTGTCACGCTGTGTCAGCAAAGTCAACCTCATAAACACTCAGGTTTACCATGTCTTTATAGAATATGACTGTATAAAATTTGACATTTATGGCTTGTTTTGCAGGAACATTCAAGTCAAGATCAACATGTCTGAGTTCACGCTGGCATAGGCCATATTGTTGGGTTCCCAGTGAGGTGTCAATAAGATCGAGCATGGCACCTCCTCATTACCTCACTCTCAATCTCTCTTGTCTAACATTAATTTGCTGGAAGAAATATTGGGATAGGGTGACAAAGAGGAGGTGCGTAGCCAAGAAGGGCCATGAAAGTTGTGAAATTAACTGGCTTTGTATGCTAAAATTCCTATTCAAGTATCAGTGGTGCTCTAAATTGAGGTTCACAATATACACAGCAGGGTACAGTTTGTGCACTGTTTGGAGCAAAAAGAAAGAAATTAAAGAGAGCGTGAAAGAGAGAAAAAAGAATTATAACCTCATCATATTCAGCAATGGAATGTATAACAAACAAATATTTCAACCTTGGATTATTTTGAACGAGTGGGAATATTTTTTTAGATAAAAGTATTGCGATGAAAAGAGGGAGAGAGATAAGGTGTGGTAGGGAGATAGAGAAGGGCAAACAGGCAGGAAGGAGATACAATAGAAGAAATAAAAGCATATTGTTTTAATCTTTTAAACACAAAAAAGATAGCCTTGCATATTTGTTATCAACACAGGGAAGGGGATGGCTATTCAATCATCACCAGAACTCTGAATATTTCCTACTTCTAGTACATATCACTCAACAAAAATCACCATGCACAGCCAACCTCTATTTCTTTCTACTCCATATTTCATTGTTGCCTTAATTCAAAATGAAGAGAAAGGCTGCATGCAAATGATTTACATGGATCCTTCTAGCTCCACCATCCCCGGCTGTGACTTTAACATTGAAACTTCAGAAAACCTAGATCAAGTAATCATTTCACTTGACACAGCAGCATGAGGGTCTTGTTTGTCACCCACCTGTGGCCAATTGTAATTCTGTGGTTATATAGCTCTGCACACTAAGAGCGGGCGGGTAACATACAGTGGCAACTGTATTTTTGTCTTCTACAGAAACATTAGACTAATTTCTGATGATAAATGGGTTACGAATAATGCCCTTGATCTCCTCTAAGCCACAAGCATCTCTCATACAAAGAAATATACCAGGAAAATAAGATTTGAAATGATCTTTTCAAGAAAGACAGTCCCCCCCCCCCCCAAAAAAAAAAANAAAAAAAAAAAAAAAAAAATATATGTTTCATAAGATTAATATCTAGGGCAAATGAAAGTGTAATTTTCAAGAATAGAAGATTTATTCTCAAAATATCCCATTAGGTGGAAAATGTGCAATGTTGCAAATACCACTGGAATCCATTGAAAATTATCTAATTCCCATTCAACATGCATGTCAATTATCCAATGGGTATCATCCAAAGTCATCTCAGACTTATTATCCAACAGTTTATACAGACCTTACAAGGCACTTCACATGATAAGCAAGGTAAGAGAGGTATTTTTAAAATTTTATTTCATAATCCAGATTAATTATTTAGTATGAACAGGGTTACTGTTTCCCCATGCTGTCCTACATTTGGACTTTCACTGGAGGTGGGTTGGACCTGTACTTGATCTCTTTAGATTGATCAGTTCCTGTACAACTAATCCTATGACGACGGTTTGATGGAGGGGGCAGGATTTCAGGTATGACTATGACCTGATATTGGAATTAAAAAGGAGATCGATTCAGCTTATCAAGCACCACATATTGTTCGTTTAAAGTTTCATGATCTCATTGTGGGGAGCATTCCACACATTCTTTGCAGAAACTGGAAAGAAGTTTTTTTTTGAATACTCACAAACAATAGACCAATCATCAATTTCACATGTATAGACCAACAAAGACAATATCATTCAGGCTTGCAGGACCATAGTGATTAATCAAAGTCAAGCTCTACCTTATTAAAGGACACCAAGTATTCATCCCAAGCAATATTGAATATTTCCCGATGTAAGGAGTTTCGTGTTTGAAGTTGTTTTTTTCCAAGAATCATCACGTATACTTTTATCCTTCTCTACACTGATGATTATTTCTTTTGTCTAAATCTTTATCATCTTTTTCTAAAAACCAAAATAACTTCGATTTTGATTCATTTATTTTCAACATGATTTCAAATATCTTCTGTAATACATTTGGTTTATTCCATTGCCTGCTGCCTAAACCATGTCCCTATAACATCTTATTATTCCATAACCATTTTAATAATGTCCAGCAATATGCTTGATTTTGTGTGCCTCATTCCAAACTTCTCAAATTTCATTTTTTTTCATTTTATGACTATTTCCAAATCAAAACCATTATCTTAATGTTCCACCCTTCCACTGTTAAGATACTCTTTCCTCATACCACACTGTCCAATACCACACGCCATGTCAATGTGCCAACTCATTCTCCAAGACTTCAACTTCACTACCAAGGAGCTGATATACCCAACATCAATGAGCACCTACCTACTACCACCTCATGGTGATGACTTGTCACCAGAGATGCATGCTTCTTGGCAGCTGGTAAAACATCCCAATTAGCCTTGAACCAATCCTCCATTCATCCTCCCTTGATGGATGTGGACACTAATGACCATCCCAGACCACTCTGGGGATGAACTTGACCTCCGAGGTAGAGGAAGCGGTTGGTTGGCACGGGGACCGCTGGAACTAACCCACGGCATGGGATGCCATCCCTGGTGTCTGCATGAGCATCTCGATCAACATCACCAATCATCCTCCATTCCGCTCGCATCATCATCTAATCATCCTCTCATCTTCTGCTCCCACTGGAATGCTCCTCGTAGCTTCCTCTACCAGCCAGGCAAACCTCATTTAAAGCACCCATTATCAAGGTTGAGGTGTTGCCTGACAATGTATTTAGGATTTGGGGTCTCAACTGGCAGATATGGATGGCTGGGGTCTTTTACCAAATACCCAATAGAAGAATAACAATGTTCCTGCTTCTTCAATGAAATTTCAGCCTAATACTAAAACTTGTCATTGGCGAACCTTATTACATTCAAATTATAATCAATAGTATGTAAAAGTCAGGTCAGAAAGCAGCACAATTCATTTATCATGTTTTGCTACCTCTCTCATCACCCGCTTTGGACCCTGATACAGTAACCACTTAATTTTTTACAAAAACCTGTCACCCTGAAAGCTATTAAAATTAAAAATATTAACTTGGTCAAGAAATAAAAATGAGAAACTGATTTCAAATTGACATGAATTGTGTGTGATCATTACAGAATTGCGTTATTTAATGAAGGATGAGGAGGGTGGCATTCAGTGCTCCATAAATAAGTGGACTTACTCCATCCACTTTAACCTGGACTAAGGTTTGTATACTTATGAATACCATTCTTAAACTTGCCATGTGTGAAGTTTTTTCTCCAATAGATGCCATGAAGAGTCTTCTATCTATCCCATCTTCAGAGTGCTTCACTTCAAACTTGGCCTTGCCCCTCAAATAATGGCATCCTATATAGAATTTCATTTTTTTCCATATTCCACCGCGGAATAATCTTTCATTATCAGCTTTTGCTGGATCAACATTCCAGACTTGACTTGATTAAGGTGAGATCTTAGGTCATCCCCCGGCTCAACCCACGGTATAACATTCTAGACTATGGGTGACCCTATTGAAATACTCCAGCTTAGTTAAACCCAGTCGCAGTGAAGTATCAGTCAATCTCAAAAAACAATTTTGGTGAGATGTGTGGATTTACGACAACAAAGATCACTATCAAATTTAGAGTGGGTTTTTTTTTTTCTCAGGTCATGAACAAAGCAAAAAGTGAGATATTTACTGCTTTTAATAAAATGTAGGTGACTGCTGATATCAAGATTATCTCTAAAGATATTCCTCCAATTATCTTTCACTCATCAAAATACATTATTTTTACATATTTTGAGTTAGGGAAATTCACTTACTTTGAATTATAGAACATTATCACATGATTTGGCTAAAATTTTTAAATAATCATGTACACTGTATGTGTGTTTATAAGGCATTGGAAATCACTAACATTAGCCCATCTATAAAAACATGAGAAATGCATGTATTTCATCAGTTTTTCATCATCTGATCCTGTTTTTGTCTCTGTTTCCTTTCTTTATTTCATTACCGTTGCCATTGTAGAACAAAATTCAATACTCAAACAGATGAGGTGATTTACATGCATCTCTTACAAGAGGCAACCTCACCTTGACTGACTGTGCCATGTTTACAGAAAATAAAACACTTCAGAAAGACATACAGAAGTTAGTATTGAGCTGAATTCCATTTTATCTCAATGTTTGCTTCATAAACTCGTTTGAGTCATCCCAGTGATAAATTCAAAACCAATGGAATGCCTGAACAGAAGTCCCCGGTGGGTTTAAAGGTTATCTTGTTAGAAACTCACACAGGGAGGCAAAGAAGTTACAGCAGGACAGGATTTTTTATCAATTTTTCACATGAAACTATAATGCAATTATATGCAAGACTTAGAGTTATATTCAAATTAAGAAATTTAGACATGAGTGGTCCATTTTTTTAATCAATTTGGCTAAGGTTTCACATCACATAACTTTAACATACATGTACATATGCATTGTCTTGAATATTGATGACAAACCCTTCCAGTATAGTAACATGAGAATTATTGAAACAGCTGTTAATTTATGCTCATCATGAATTCTTAATGAACTCACTAACTACCAACACTACACCAATTTACACTTTAACATGTAATTATTCAACACAAGCTAACAATGAAGGTAATTACCCAGTATTCAAACTTGGCAACACAGTTGCGTATACATAATTAACACCTCAAGGTCTTTAAAATACCTTTCTATTGTTATCTCTTGCTCTTTAATTACCATTACGCACACATCTTATATCTCATTCCTTATCAAACTGACTTTAAAACTTACTGTTGATACATCACAACCATGCTATCCCTGTTCATCTATACTGGCCTAGTCCCCTTGTTAGTTCTTAGTAGAATATTAAATATTGGTTTTAGTCAGTGGTAGAGGCTTTATAAAACGCTTAATCGCTGATAAAATTGTGTATCGAGAGCCTAGGCTGCCTATTTACACAATTGCCCTTTAAGAACTAATGAACTGCTCAATCAACAATTGATGATTAATAATGATGAAATTGCATTCTTGTGCACTAAAAACTGCAGTATACCCAGATATTTCTTTTGACATCATATGGAAGTTTTCAACTGAGACCGGAGACACTTGCCTCATCCAATGCTCTTTTTCTGCAAGTCCATGCATGAATATAAAATATTTCTAGAACTATTGAATTGGGAAATCATTTTAGACTATTTCAAGCAACTTGGTACTTTTCATGATAAATCTTACCAGGTACGTACCCCACAACTGGGGCATGCAGGTTGAAAATAACGGCACTTCCAACAGAGCAAATGACACTTTCCACGGATTGTCAACCATCGAAAGTCACCCATCGAAAGTCACCCATCCACCTCTGACAAGATTAATATCTCTTTATCCCTGGAAACAAAATATACCAACACTACACTTATAACCATAAAACTTGCTTTCCTGACATATTTTCAACAATCTAGCGGTATGCCTAAGTATCAAACCATGCCTTGATAGACTGTCGTGGCTATGCCCTTTGACTCCACAAACCTGGCAGCGCAGGAAATCATCAACAAACATTCCTCTGAGAAGTTCAAGAGAGCCGAATGCCAGCCAGAGAAGATAACGGAAAAGGGTCCTACTTCAGGTTTACTACAAACTCTGCACTAAATGTACATTAAACAGATGAATTATTCATCCCCCTTGTAAATTTGATGTTCTTGTGTGTTTTTCGTAACTCAAGAATAAAGGGTGGAGTGGTCGAATTGAGGCCATTGTTGAATACTTTTAGATGAAAGCTTTAATAGGTCACATTCTCAAGAAACATATTTCAGGTCAAATCAATCTTTCTCACATACTTAAAAAACTACAAAATTTGGTAAGGATATGAATAATTCAACTATATGTTCTATGTAATGGTGAAGAAAATCTTGTCTGCTACAAATCAAAAGGGCATTAAACTCATTTACTTTCAAAGTGTATGAGTGCCCTTCCTTCTTTTAGCAGACAGGTTGTTCTCTGAAGGTAGGCCAAGTCCTGCACACTCATATGAACAAAAAAAATCAAAATACAATGAAAAACTGTATTTGCTATATGCTACAAAACTGTGTTTGAAATACATACAATTTTTCTTAACTTGAATGTTAGCACTTTATATTTCACATTCAGGGTGAAAATTAAACATTTGATATAAAGTTGACCCCACTTGTAATGCCGAATCCAAAGGTCATTGTCATGTTCCAAGCTGTCTGTTTCAAAAGCTGTGGTAGTATATCACATTATCCACCTCACATAATGAGCTAAACTACCTGGAATTGTGTGGTAACAGCAACAAAAAATTCTTATGATTTAAGACCAATTAATCCTCAAAATGGATGCATGTGAAATAAGGCTTTTCTAGTAGGCCTACAGCATATATAATCAATCATTTCCTTGGCCCAAATAAAAACTTTTAGATTATGGCAAGTGAATCAGAGATATCTAGAGGCATGGTTTCCACATTATAGAAATCAAATCACCATCAAACTGCACTACAGTCAAAGACAATTTTCAACCATTCTGCACCTGAAAAGCTTTTGAAATAGGAGTTGGCAGTATAAGGCAATCATTATACAGAAAAAAAAGAAAATGAACTTTCATGACCCGAGGACAAGCATTAAACTCAGACTTTTTACCAGCAGATTTGCCCACTTTTAAGCCACACAAAAAGAACGCTAACACGCACCATTAGCCATCGGCTGCTGCCCTCTTTCAAACCAATACAATGTCACATTGCCGAAGCTGACTGGAGGAATTATTATGCTGCCCTACATTAAGCTTTGCAAGGGATTTTCATTGTCAAACCATTTCTCAGATACAAGTCATATTGGTACAGTTTCATTATTTTTCTTTGGCTGTAACCACAATAGAAAACAGGTATTCAACAAAGCGCAGGCATTGCCGCTTCCTACACTTATAAGCCATGTCATATATTCAAGAGAAGGACAGTCAATCTCGCAAGGTATTAGAGCAGTGCTTTTAGTTAGTAGCCTTTCTGGTATGCTGCAGGCTTTGGTAATTTTCACAGCTGAAGTCCTGCCCTAGAAAATTAATTTCGAGCCAATAACAAGGTATAGGCCTAACGGGATTCTTGTGAATAATGTTCAGGGCAGGAGATGAAATTGGATTGGGTTATTAATGGACAACCAGAATTCTTAAACCATCTGTCTACAGACAAATGTCCATAAAGCAATTTATCCAAGAGAAGGAGAGGCATCACAGTGAAGCCTCTATGGTCAAGCCTTTTCCTAGGCCAATAGAATCTAGGGACAAAAAGCCCAGAACCAATTTTACAAGAAGAAAGATTAAGTAGTTTTGAAAAAATATTTTTTTAAATAAATGAAAAAAATAAAGGGCAGTTGAAGGAGAAAATCCAGACGAAGTAGAAGTACATGGTGAAAGAAGTAGAAGTAGAAGTAGAAGTAGAAGTAGAAGTAGCAGTAGACGTAGACGAAGACCTAGAAGTAGTACAAGAAGCAGTAAAAGTACAAGTACTAGTAAAAGTAGATATAAGTAGACATATAGACATAGACATATAAGCAGATGGAGTAGAAATAGAAGTATTAGTAAAGGTAGCCAAAGAAAAAAAAGGTACAAATAGCAGAACTACACTGTAGATGTAAATTGAAGGGGTATGTAGAATAACATAGTAAGCAGAAGTAGACTTAATGTACACATGTACATGCATGTCAATGTATCTACAAGTACATGTATATACATGTACATGTAGATGGAGATGGAGAGGTACAAATCACATGTAGATACCAAAATTAATATGCAAAAATTAGTGCAAAACTTGAGGAAGACACAAAAGAAAGTAGAGGTATGGTAATCAAAGTGGTTAGCAAAAGTTGTAGGGTAAAAATCAGCATGAAGGGTTTCAATAACTACGTAACTCTGCATGCCATAAGAGAAGGAAATCTAGCCTACTGCTCTATCTTGGCAGTTTGCAATCTAAAGATGAACCGCAACTCATCACCATCATCAAAATAACCATTACAAACTAAACCCTTCCCAAGAGACCTATTAAAATTACTCTCCGTTCCTCTCTATCAGTATTATTGGTACCTTTAACAAATAAAACATGCAACTGGGTTGGAATAAGATGCTGCTGCAAGATACACCACTACCTCTAGAATTACTTGTGCCTATTCTTGTATTATAGTGGTGATGAAAAAAGCGAAAGAGAATAACTTGATGCCTACAAATAACCTGATGCCTTTACGAAACAGAAAAAAAACAGTGCAGGCAATACTGAAAGACTTATGACAGGTGTACAGAATGACGCCGAGATTTACGACTTACGTGGAATTGTTGTATCCTCATTTCTTCATATTGTGGAGCTGAAATTTGGTTACTTGCGCACAATGAAAACCAATGTAAAGGATGAAAGAGGGAATTTCCTATGCATTGTTCATTTATCCTGGGTGTTATCTCCCGTCAATTGATGTATATCTTTATTTTCGTAGGTGCATGCTTAGAGTCCTTTTTATGGCAGCATTGATTTCTCATAGGGTCACCTAGAAATTAACCCTTACATAAATCAACACCATTATTCTTTAGGTTTGGAGCCAATAAGGCAATAACCTATCACCCCTGTTCTATTTTTCATCGATTATTTAAAGTAACTGTCAACATTTGACTATTATTGGTAGTCAGACTTTACTACACTGATTACTTATTTAAGCATAAACGGGCTTTCTTAGCAGTCAGGTTAAAACAAACAAAAATTCATATACATGTACATGTTGTAATCATGTCAAAGGCACACACACACACACAAGTGTTATACAGCAGAAACTTCCTTGCAAAATCCTTGAAGAAAGCCTAACACATACATGGGGACTGGGGACCGCAGAAATGTGAAATATTGGGAACATATTTGAATTTGAATATTTCCCACCTGAACTATGAAATTAATTTTTTCTGACTATTTTCAAAAATCAAAACATGGCAATTTGGGAGGTGATACATGCGCAATGTACAGGTGTACCTACAAATGTTTCTAAATAATTGCAAATGTGTCTTATTCGAGTTTCGATGAGGTTTTCCCTTTAATCAAAAGATAAACAGAGGTCCTGTTTGAAGGATGAGCTCCTATTCGTGATTAAAGCGATAACTTACTTTTCCACACTTAATGAAAAGGGATCAAATCTGAAGAAAAGCATTGTTGATCTTAACTACTCCCAAAGATGGATTGATCAAATTGAGTGTACACAAAAAACCACTGGTATAATCTCCCACCGAAGGATTTCTTTGTCAATACTTTGTTACGGAGGTGAGGAGGGTAATAACCCTGCCCGATTGTTCCCCTTTCTACCGGTAAAGGCACTTGGTGGAGGGCAAGTTGATTGATGGCACTCTGTATCAAAAATGATTTACCCTCTTCAAACTCATTTTCCCTTTTTCAATTTCCCAGCATACACTGGAAACTGCAGGCTGTTGCTTTTCTAGGTACAGAAAGTGCAAATGCATTTTATGGATTTGACACACATATTTAAGAACAAAACAGAAATGACTTTATTATATTGAATAAAAATATGTTTTCCTTTCCTTCTTATAGGAATTGTATCTTCAAACTCATTTTTGGTCTCACCGGCTAGGACAGATGATAGAACCAATTTTCAGAAGTCCCCAAAAATATCATTGTATACTAACACTCTTGTTTTCCATTATATTGTATCCCATGTACATATATGAACATCCTTGTTATCTCTATTTTCTCAAACTAAACATGGTAAACAATATCCATTGAGCCTAAGATCTAAATAATTCATATTCAACATCTGCAAGAATGCAGTAACATTTTAAAGAATCATCAAACAACATACCCGGTAGGAAAATCTAGTTAAATCATATCCCAGTAAAATTTATCTTGTGTAATATACTTTTTAAATAGTACATCTCGTGCAAAAACATATATATTTTGAGGTTTTTGTGTATCTATAAGTGCCATGGGGTCATGAAATATGAGAAACATTGTACATCAAACACTGGAGAGCAATGACCCTAGGGACACGTCATACCAGATAACTTGTATCATATGCTTGAAGTATCAGTAGGCCTGTTTTGATTAGCTCAAGATTGCCAAATAGCCAGCTATTTCTGATTTAAGAAATAATCCTGAAATTACAAATCGTGTCTTCATCAGCTCAAGACGTGACCTTGAAACTTGAAACTTGAGCTCGAGAAATTAGCTCGAGATATTTTGCTCAGCGTTCGCACATAGTGCGAGTCTTTGGACTGGTGATAGTGCGAGTCTTTGGACTGGTGAAGACGCACGGGAAAAATAGCGGGATATTTTACAAACTAGCCCAAGATATCTTGGGATGATTATCTCGACCAAATATCCCGCTAGGGCTAACTGGATAACTTGTGATTGGGATAGTCTGTATAGCGGGATATTTGGCAATCTCAAGCTGATGAGGACAGGCTTAGTGTTCCCCTTGTTCAGAGAAGTGCCTCAAAGTTGGCATGAGCCATCCACTATCTGGAGGAGATCACCTGAAGTTAATCACACATCCAGGCAATAAATTCATTGGTGGCAGCTCTACAATAGGCATTGGTATTTATGATGATGACATGTTTACTCATCTCTCTATCTCCTATATGTTTTCCTCCTCCTTCTCTTTCTCTCTCTCTCTCTCTCTCTCTCTGACTTCTTCCCTTCTTACTCTTTCTTTCCTCCTCTCTCTTTCTCTCTCTCTCCTGCTTCCCTTCTTTCTCTCTCATCTATCTTTCTCTTTCTTTCCCTTTATCTATCTTTCCCTTTATCTATCTCTACTTCTCTCTCTCTCTCTCTCTTTCTTTCTCTATCCTTCTCCACAACAAAATAAACATCTTCTCTTCTGTATCATACATACCTTCCTCACACATTGCAAGCATATTATTTCATACTTTCTTTTATACCTTTGGGGGTTCATGAGCACAGGATGAAGGCCAAAATATTTAAAGGGCCTCAAGGCCAGTGCATCATCTTTTTTCTCCTTTGAATACAATTTTAACCTGCTTTCACAAAACCAATTGTTATCAAATCCATTCTTTTCAAACCGGTCAACGCCTGGACCTTAATACAAGATAACCATCTCTCAAAGCAAGCTGTCTTGTTCCACACTTTTTCTGTATAAATATCCTGTATTTTTCTAGGATAAAGTCCAATCTATGATTCAATTTGGTCAAGGTTATATTTTATCACTATTCCTTTGAGACTTATTCCTAGTTTTCTTTTCAGATTTTCTTATTTTGAAGAAAAGCTAAACTTTTTGAGGTTCTGCCACAGCCAATGGGCATATTATTCTTACTTTTATTCTTGAATAGGAAAAGTGTAACCACACAACCTATAAATCGATGTTAGTGTATCAGTGAATTATTCAAATAATACAACATTTCAAAGTGGGGGAAACTTATCCCAATTTTGAATTGCTTGAAATATTCTGATATAAACGTTTGCATACACATACATTGGGGGTAAAAAGTTGTTAAACTATTCATAAGGGCACTTTATCATGAGACAGGCTTCATCTCTTTTCAACATTTAAATAAAGAATATCCGTTTTGAACAATCCCAATGATTTCAAGAATCACTGTTAGTTTCCTTTCCTCTTCACTGCAAGCACAAACTTTCCCTCTCTTTTACAGATTTGTTTTCATATATTGTTTGCTAAACAAATGAATGGAAACAAATTAACGGCATTAGAGTGGAATGATTGGCAGGTCAGAGAGTCGACTTATCCCCATATCCAGTACCACTTCAAGTGGATTTCAAACCAAAACAAAATGATTTATTCCACCCCCTCCCATTTTTTCCTACCACTCCTCGTGTTCCTGTTCCTGGCCTATCGGATCAGCCTTATTTAACCACCCCCAGCCAACTCCTGAATCAACACAATGGGACTAAAGGAGGAGACACAGCACAATAGGTGCTGATCAGTTCTTGATTGTCGCATTGTTTGACTCTCGGATCTTCCTCCCGTCTGAAGTGGGGAGCCTGCCGCCAGGGATAAATTCCTCCCACTAATAATAGTACTCTGGGAAAATATGAACAAACGGAGACTGGAAAGGAACATGGCTCTACTGAGGGGGACAGTGACTTTAAACACGGTTCCTTTCTCCCTATGTTTACCCCTCCGATTTCGCTACTGAAAGTCTAGCTCTCCTTGTGGACTCAGGTGGATGCCTGCTATAAAATTCCCTTGCTCATTTTCAGGGAAGCTCAAGGGATGAAAGAAACTTGCATTTTTTTTCCCCCAACCATAGTGAATTCATCATAGTACACCATGTAGGCATCATGTTTGGAAAAGTATCACTAGACAAATGGGCACACATGTTTTGCTACAATTTTATTATTCCTTTTTATCAAATTAGCCCGTTACAAAATTAGGCATCTCTTCCAAAGAAATCAACTTACATTGTAATGACTTCATGAATTCTGTACCCCTTACATACTCTTACCTAAAAGTAATAAGTGAAAACAATAATGAATATATAATTATATTAAACATGAGTCAAAGAGGTGTTAACTTGCATCCAATGTTCAAAGATTGCTTTGCACTCCTAAAATAAAAATAACCTAACATATTCAATCAAAAAAAAAATCTTGTTTTTTACTGCTTCAGTGAGTGAGCAATGAGATTCCAGTTTAGTTTAACATCTTCATGAGATAACACAGTATATCAATTACACCAGAACCTCATGGGATCATTAGATCTTTAGCAATCTAAATTCTGCCACAAAATTTGCTTCCATCCTATTCCAATGGATTTACGGTAAACATTACGTAAACATATTGGAAGGTAGTTTTAGGAGCTCTGTCCAAGCAGGGCCAAGCTTTCTTATCCTTAAGAATAGACTCTACAAACACTAGACATCATCTCCTACTAATGAGCTCAGATATCAATGACATGGAAGAATCTGTAAACATAGTTGAGATCAGATCAACAAATGAGTACCATGTATGTAATCAGCTCCTGGATGCTGCAAGGGGAAGGCCCAATGAAGCCCATTGTTGGGTGGTTTTTAACTTCATTATGTCCAGAGAAAGAGGGGAGAGGGGTACAATGGTGGGCCACAAAGGAGGGGTCTCCTTTGATTGAATTAACTCAATTGACTTTTGGGATGCATCAAAGGGCTTTGCAAGGACATAAGACGAGATGCATACATTCTGTGGTATGATGACCTCCTGATGATGTCAAGAGATTTCTAGAGAGAATGACCAAACTCTTCATCAATATGGTTCGGAATTTGTTGATCAATATAAGTTAATGAAAATATATCTGTCTCTCTTTCATTTTCTCCTTCATTGTGTCTCCAAGGATTCTACTGACACATTCACAGAAAAGCTTGAATGACATCCATTGTGATTTTCTGATTCATTCTCCTATAACTCTCTTCATTTCTTGCTCACTAAAATTGCAAAATATGTGTCTACCTAATTAGAGCAAATTGCTATATTGATGTGTGGTGACTTCAGGCAGCACTCGTCTCGAACTCTTCTTTGAATTTGGCACATATGGATATGACCTAGGTTCCAAACCCACAACAATCTTCAAAGATTAAACAAACCTGACACATAATCTTTTTCCACCATTTCTCATACAAATGGCCTTGTACTGACACCAAGTACCTCAAATTAAAAAGCAGCAGTGTGGAATTCTTTAATCTTTTGTCTTCTAAAGTAAACAATGCACTACAAATACAAAATTTCTCACAGTAAATTCTGCCCTTTTCCCTTCCAAACATAATTGACAAAAATCCCTAAAATCTTGTGGGAGAAACTGGATCTCCATAAGGGGACAGAAGCCAGCTATTTCTCAGGTGTAGGGCTTTATATGAACAGAAAGCAGTGGTTAAAAAGAAAGAACCAGGAAGAAAGAGCAAGAGGAGGAAAAAACTGTGATTGAATGGTGTCCCTGATTTTCAAATAGTCCTGCCACTCGATTCTTAGGAGGCAAGGAAGCCCAAGGGTTTGGTTATCTCAGGAGATTTTCTGGTCCTCTTTTGTCTGACTTGACACCTGGGAGATAACTAATGGGTCTAGCTTGCTATTCAATCTATTCAGGCCTCTGCTCCTGAATGCCTGCGATGTCAAACGGGGTCCTTCACTCGCATCGTTTGGAACGAGCTCCGTCATCTTTGTAGCTAGATGGACTGGTTTTCTATGCAAAGCCCTACAATGTACAGCAAGCTGGGGAGTTGATGTGGCTATGGTAGCCGGAGTTTGCTCGTTGCGATGCCATACACGGACTGTGAGGGTTCCAGACTCAATTATGAGCGTCCCATCAAACAATCACACTTCAAATCGAAACCTATCAGGATTTAACTAGCTTTTAACCAACTTTGTTCTTCTCATTTCATGAAGTAATTCAAATTTCAGTCATTTATCTTCCTAACCATTCTAGGGGAATGATCATATCAAACAACACAAAGGAAACTAAGTTCTTGTGAAGCAGAACATTTTAACTTTTGACATAAAAAAAACATTTTGATTACTGCAAATCAATAAGATAACCTACTCTTTCTCAATTTTAGAAAATATAAATGGGATTTTGTATCACTAGAGCAATGATGGCCAATTTTCCACTTATCTCAAATGACTGACTCCCACAAAAACTCTGCATGAACCAGCAGCCATAGCTCGGCTGTCTTTTCTTAACAGCAATGCAGTCCTTCGCTTCTACACAGGACCCAACAGTAGATCTAGTTACCTACATCCCATCCATACCCCAATCATGGTATTGGCTAGAAGCATATATGTTGCTATGTCAGTTCATCAAGTAACATACACACACTACACTGACATAGTTCTGCAGGGTCTATCTCACCTTCATCAAGACATCAAGATGCATGATGTCACCTTTGATACTCTGAGGAAAACGCTAGATCAACACAACAACGTGATTCCCTGCCATCGTGGGAGACAAGATGGTTCACATCTGTCAGATGTAAGTAAGCACAAAGATTGATGAAGATGACATGATGCTCCCCAAAATACTTGTCCCTCGGAATGTCGTCACCATCACGCTTCATGTCCGTCCTAATGGTTGTCATTAAATCACTCTAGGTTGGAACCGTAAGCGGCTCCTGGATTAGAACAAGAACAATCTGGTAACACTTTCAAAGATCACTACGAACATCTGTACATGTATGTTGTATATGAAGATATGTTAGTCTTCAGAATGACACAAGCAGACTGTACTGGAGGAAAATTTGGACTCTTAGGAAGAAGATGTTGCCTACTTAACACATAAAGATCTGCTAGATAATTCTGTACATAATTTAATTCAAAAATTCATTTATTTCCAAAGATGCAAAGAGCAATTACATGTACATGTACTCATCAACATCACCTAGGTCCAGGGCCACAAAATTGTGCGCTTTTGACAAGGGTCTTATGAACACCACCCCTTGTCAAATTCTAATCCACATCGTCTACAAAGAATGCTAATGTGCTTCCCTACAATAGCTTTCAAACTTTTTTCAATTCTTTTGATATTCAGAAGAAGAAGAAGAAAAAAAAAAGTCTAAAACAAAATGACGTGTTACTATTATTGCTGGTAATTTTATGGTTACTGAACTTGTTGTTCAACCAATGGGAAAAGCTCAATAAAAACAAATTAAACAGTATGCTTTGATGATTACAATAGAAATTTTTGATCACAGTGATGTATTCATCTTTGGACTTTAATTCAATCAATCAAATAATGTTTTATTACAACAATCAATCGATTGCTTATTCTCTGATTCTGGCTCTTCCATTGGGTGTCATTCTCAGTGGAGAAGGGAGGAGCTCAAACTCTGATAATAGGATGGATGAACGTAATTACTGTATTGCCTTTTCTCTTTCCTTTGGTAACTCTGGAGGTTGTACCTCAAATTAGCATCCCGATTCCCAATACTGGCTGATCTTGTAATAATCATTGACTTATCGGGATGACACATTGTGAGGCAGGGAAGAGATCAATAGCTAATGGCGGTATGGACGGTGCTTTGATACCGAATTCCAAGTGGGTGATCTATTCTATAGGAGCATTGCTTTGCTTCCATAAGATCTGATTCCAATAGCGTTATGGGTGAAGAGTTATCAGAATTTAGAGGATAATCTCCAGTAAATATCTCTAGTTGAACAACTAGGAGGCTAATTTGGTGCTTTTTTTTTTTTTTTTGCTTTTTTTTTGGTGTGCATTCTAATAAATCAGCTTAATGATGTAAGATTGGGTTTTTTAAGCTGAAATGAACTAGAAACCGTTTTAATACAGCCAGATAAACAAAATCCTGTTAATCTGCGGGGTACGAAGCTTAAAATCCCCACTCTCTCTCATTCTCTCTCTCGTTCTCTCTCTCTCGCTCTGTACCTTTCTCTTCCCTACATTCCTCCCTCCTTCCCTCCCACCCCTCCTCATCCCACCCCCTCCCTCCCTCTCCCTCTCCCTCCCTCTCTCCCTCACTATTTTCTTCCCTTCCCCCTTTTCTCTCAATCTCTCTCAATCTCTCTCAATCTCTCTCCTTTTTTCTCTAGCTACAATAACTTCTCGTCTTATTGTCCTTATCATTTCTTAAAGCACTTTCTACATTCTCCATTCTCGTAAAACCCACACACATTTTAGGTAAGTTGTCTGTTTGTTCCAAGTTGTAATCTATTTTTATTTGTACTAATTCCCTCAGTAGGCCCGGCTTCATCAGCTCGAGATTGCCAAATATCCCGCTATTTCAACTATCCCGATTGCAAATTATCCAGTTAATTTGCATCTTCACCAGCCAGAAGACTCACACTGTGAGCGAACGCTGAGGAAAATATCTTAAGCTAATTTCTCTAGCTCGATTTTCAAGTTTCGAGGTAGAGTCTCGAGCTGATGAAGATGCGCTTTTGTAACTCAGGATTATTTCCCAAATCAGAAATAGTGGGCTATTTGGCAATCTCAAGCTGATGAGGACATACCTAGTGTGTCTGGTTATTACTCACCTCTCTTTTGTATACTAACAGATTAAATACTCATCAGAATTTAATGTCCCGATTCACATGAAAACAAAGACACTCACCATTATAAGCTTAAAACCACCATATAACGCTTACTTGCAAAGAGTGTTATAATTTGGTCTTGATTTGGTCTAACAGATTGAAGCTAGTTAAATCACTGGATTAATGTCTTGTCATTCTTGTCCAAAGAGCTTTATTTGAACTGATTAATATCGATAATCTCCTAATTCTTTAATTCAATACCCCTCTTCCTAAGAAAGAGAAGGCATACACAGTGTCTAGACGACTGACTCCTTTGGGTAATTTATAGGTGGTTTAAAGTGATTGGCTAGCTTTGTGAATAGCCGATCTAAAAAATTCTCAAACTAAATGAAACATGTGTATGGGTACATGTATTTGTACTCAAAAACCCTGAAAACTACCATTGTTTAGACTGAAAAGCTGTAAGTTCAACACAAACCACGATTTTGTATAATATCGCGTCTCTGAGACCTTTTAAATAGAGACCGTTACTCGAGTTTTCA
>BEXV01000283.1:27270-49604 GCA_003118195.1 Hemicentrotus pulcherrimus | reverse complement strand
TCCCCCCACCCCCGCACTCCTCTCCTTGTTTCTGCCTGTCAAGGGTCAGCCCAAAATCCCTGATAATGACACCTACATGTATATTACTACAAAATCATTCTCCTGGATAGAAAAAGCATTACAGAAAGCATAAGAACCAAGAAAATCTGATCTGAAGGTGTATTAGCACCAATGATTATTCAATAATATTCAATACCCTTTCCACACAAACTTCACACAAACAATGTTAAAGTTAGGGTTGTGGTAACTATCAATATTGAAGAAATTGGACCAGCCCCATATTCTTGTCAAACTCTCTTCTGAAATGAACCATTCCCTCTTAAATCTTAAGGAGCTAGGAGATGAAGACCAGAGCACTAGCTCTAGTCATGGAGCAGCTTTGGGGTGGTATGGTTGGCAACTATACCCAGATGTCCCAATTACCGATGGGATGAAGTAGAATGGCTACTCAAACATGCCATGTGCCATTTTTTCCTCATCTTAAATTTCAAGAGGGTAATCTTAATTGATATCCTGCTCAAGTGCATTGAAAAGGTTAAGAACTAATGTATGCACGAATGCTCAAATACAATCTTTCCCAAAATCAATGTTTTACAAATATTGTCAATGTCATATTATACATATTTCATAATTCATTCCATTTGATGAATTTTTCATATGTAATCACCCCTTCATGAATTTGTTATTCCTAGATGTACGTGCTGTAAAAAGGCTGTTTAAATGGTCATGTCTTTAAAATTCATACTCATTCTATACCAATGGCTTGCATTAAACAGTCTACATCTAACTTAGATAACAAAATTGAATTTATAATTTTGGCAACATGTGACTAAATAAATAGATGTTTACCATGTCATTTGAACCCCTATGGAAATGAACTCAAGTATCAATTCAAAAGCATTGAGATATTTCATTACATTTTATGATTCATGGAGGATTGAACACAGAAGAAAAAATATGACAAGTGCAACATGTCATTCATTGGCATTATACGATGCATCAGTACGATGTAGTTCACTGCATAACGAGCCACGTTATGTCACTGGACACTGATTAACGGTTGATACAAATTGCATTTAAGTTTTTCCAGGCACCAAAATGTCTACCTGGTAGGCAGGAGACCTTGATTAATTATATTCAATGTCACTGATGGCATACTATGATAGCAGGAAAAATTGACAACAGTTTAAGGTCGGGTCTGTATGAAACCCTAATGGGTGGAAAATCAAATTATCTTCTAGGGGGGCAAGGGGAAAAAGGGATCATGTTTATCTTTCAACGAACATTCCTGGGATGAGTAACAAGGAATTATCTCCATGTGATTCAAAGTGAACGACCTAAGCGTCGCCTTTTACGGCCGAGTCTCCCATGGCTCCATCCTCCCTCGCTGAGTGGCCTCAGTAACCCCAGTATTTACTCAAAGCGGTCCCCGGTTCCTAACTCAATTTACAAAACGTGGATCTCTCAAAGGGGTTCTCCTAATGAAATTATGCGCTATATGACTATTGATCGCCGGCCTGCGAGTCACTTCCACGGTTACGTTAATAGCTCCAATGCATGTGTCCATTAACCCAGCCCTGTGAGAAGTCCGCTTTTCCTTTTATCTGCCACGCAGTCTCAGAACAAGAGGTGGTTTGAGACACAGCATGGGTTGCACCAGGCTTTCTTTTTGAGACACTTGCAATCTTACACCTCCGCCAGGTTTGCAAGAAGGCATGAGGCCATCGCTTCCATTTCCCTAGCCTAGATGCACTATAGTTTTCAACGAAATTGGAAACTTGTGCGAATTTCCATGACACACAGAACTTTTTCGTTTGAGAAAGATGATTCACAAGACAAAGGATGCAGACAATGCCAAAGAATCTCTTTATTATTCGCACCAGAACTTCCTCTTCTCATGCTGTTTAATTTGTAAATTTGATGCACATTTTTGCCTCTCTTAAAAATCAATGACTCAACCTGAAAATTCAGAGAATTGTGCAGAAAAAAGACCCTCAGCATACTTGTTGATGTAGGTCAGATGATTTTGTCAGCAGTGACGCAAGAATACACTTCTAGAATTCACTACAATTTAGTGAATGAGATTTTTAGCTACCGGGTAAACTGTTTTGCCAGTATAAAATCTAACGATCTAACAATATAACAATATATAATAATGTAATGATTGAGTGATGAGACATTTTATAAGTTGAAAAGGGAATTGAAAGCTTGGGAATCACTAAAGACTTGCATCAGTCCAGAGATACCCTATCCATTGGTGTTCTGCTGTTCATTATTTGCACCAGGGATTTACATATTTACCAACTGAAGTGCCCCCTTTATCCCTAGTCCTTGAAGCGACAGACACCCATTCTCAATGAAATATTTCCCTTAATGAGAATTTGCAATTCAATTCCAGCAGAGTGAAAGCTACAAGAACGCCCTAAGTTGCGTTGATGACTTTGTAATACGGACTAGCAATGCAAATCTGCTAAGCGCAGTAAACACGACAGGGTAAACAAGACTCTTTTAGAGTTCTGTTAAGGGTTTCTCTAACACTCCATTGATCTTTCTTTATTTGTTAGCTTCTCTCAATCCCCCTTTTCTCCACCCTTCGTTCCCCTAACTGCGGTTCAGCCCACCCAGCAAACTTGCTCCAAACTTTGTAACCCAAGCACAAGAGCATTGACAGACACTAGAGTACCCTTTCAAAAAAATGTCAATTTTTACTGAAGTGGAATAGGTTCCTGATGTATGTATTTCCTATATTATTTTTCATCTCTCCTTTCCCTTTGTAATTTTTTTGAATGTCAGCATGTATCGATGGGTTTCTCCTCAGGAATGTGAGCTAAATAAACTGCTGTTTCAACAGAGTCTCAGAGACCTTGAAACAAAAAGAAAGTTCAACTTCAACCAACAATGGCGTGGTCAGTTTTTGGGGGTCTCGGGGTGTAACCAAATACATACACATATTCACATATAACCAACATATCAAACCTCACTGGACTATTAGATTGACACGACAGTTTGGAAAATGGTATTTCATGGCTCTATTTACGGCAGATAACTTTTTCAATGCTTGTTTGTTTTTAATAACAATATAGAATATACATAGAACTATAAAAACATAATTAAAGTTAAGGGTACTCTAGTACTGTTTTCACACTGGCAAAATTTTGCTTAACCCCGTACTATAGGTGGGGTTAAGGGGGGGGGGGTCTTAGCCCCACCTATAGTACGGGGTTAAGCCTATTCCACTTTCCGGTTCAGACTCGTATTTACCAAAGTGGGCTAACCCCACCTATAGTACAGGGTTAACTAACCCTGCAAAATAGCAGGGCTAACTCCGCAATTGTGGTGCTAACTCCTGCTAACCCCGCAATTTCGGTGCCAAGCAAATGAATGAGAACAGAAACAAAAAATAGTCCGGTACTACGCAATTGAGCGTATCGCAGCTGGCCAGATGCGAAGTAAGGAGCCCACTGTCTAATCAAATAATCTGGGGCTAAGAATTGCAGTGAGAACAGCATGAATTTTCTTATTCCTGAATAGGTGCTAGTAGTAGTACGGGACTAAAAACAGCGTGTGTGAAAAAAGCCAACAAAAATAGTCCGGGGTTAAGGATAGTATGGGGCTAAGCAAAGTACGGGGTTAAGCAAAACGGCACCAGTGTGAAAAGAGTATAGTACTAGTAGTAGTACATGTACAACTGCAAGTACAGTACCTATGAAGTCAAAACTTGAGTAGATCTAGACCTAGGTCTACCGTCTTGATCTAAATCTAGGGTCTAGATCTAGAGATCTATTTCTAATTCTTTTTTTTTTTCTTTTTTTTTTACTCAAAGAAACTGGTATTGTCATATCAGATACAATTTTGGGGGGTCTTTTGCTTTGCAATTTGTACTTCTTCTTTCTTTCTAGACTAGATTCTAGAAAGAATAGACTGTTAACCCAATTCATTTTTGAAAAGTCAAAAGGGATCGATTTACCGTGTTAACATGGATCAGTCTTTGAGATTGAGAGGGGGGTTTGTTTGTTCGGTTTATGAAAAACTTAATAATTTCTATATTTCAACACCATCTGACTTGAAATGGAGGGTTCCTGTTTGACGCCGAGTTTCTCGGCTGATTCCGCACGGCAATGGGATGCGGATAGGACAAGGGGTGAGAGTGGAAGATGATCGGTGATCACAGCACAGTCACACAAGACCGGTATGAAACCTCAACACCAAAACGAATACATGGGGCAAACATTACTCCCATCACTTTCAGAATACTCTCCGTTTCACACGATTAATTTACATCATTGATTAATCTCGCAAACTCTAATGTTGTATTAAAAATCTACATTTGAAAAGCAAGTGAATTTGTAAATTTAGCAAACCTGGCAAACATTCCCCCTGGCCCTGGCACTGCTCAGTCAAGTTCGTGGTGAGCTAGCTACATGTGTATAGTCTATCATGAACATTAATGTGATGACGTCACGATAAATCTTAAAGCGATCGATCCATGTGCGAATCTGAGGGACCCATTTGGATAATAAATCAACTAAACTACGATCATTTCATCGATAATTATTATATAGATGACAGTTCTATATTGGCACTTGAATAAATTCTTGAAAAAATAATAAATATTGATAATCTGCAGATGCCAATAAAGGCATTCAAAGAAATGTAACTGCAAATAGCCAAACACCCCTGTAAAGTAATCGGAACAGTCCAATAAAACTTTTCACCGACAGGTGCTTTGCTACACGTTCTTTTGAAGAGCTGTGAGGATTATATTACAAAATGTGTTTTATGTGTCTATCATATGTCTGAATAATAGAGGGAATGTTTAATTTTGATTTGAGCCATCCACAGTGCAATATTCTGTACTCGAATGAAGGAATGAATTCTGCGTATCCCTATAAGTTCATTTGGAACACGAAACACGATTGTTAACAATCAGCAAATTCTCAGTACTCGTGATGCACGGACGTGTTCATAATCTTTCTCTCTCTCCGACGAGTATTGGTTAATTTATATCGGGCCCTTTCTAGATTTTTTTAAGGAAATGCATGTAAATTGATAAATGGTTTACTTTGCACGGGATATATTTCATGGAATACACACTTTTCGATATCCGTACGGTTTAAGAGCTACGTGTAGATCTACATGACTTTGATACTTACATGCGTTCCACAGTGATCAAGTCTGTGAATGCCCCTCTTTCGATGTGAACTAAGTGGTTGTTCATGAGGTGTCTAGAATAAGAAAAACAGCGAAGAAATAGTAAGAGACTGCGACATATATCAAAGAAAATGCATTTCATCTATTCCCTCAATTCATCTATTTCATCAATTAATCTTTTATGTCTCTAAGCGCTTTACAGGACCCCGGTCATTGGATTCAATGCTTGCCTGCAAACATTGTATGCACAATCTCCCCTCCATGGGGAGTATTCCAGCCCGGCGTTATTTGACGCTTTTTGTTTCTCTTTCCAACTCAATTTTCGTTCGTTATCAAAATATTTTTATTTTTCCAATATTTAGAATATCAATTAACACTTTTAAAAAACTCTATGGATTGCGGAAATCAGTAAGTAATCATCGGCAAGAAATTTCATTTTCATTGATACTGCCGTCACCACTGCCAGATAATTCAGTTTTATATTTAAACGTATTCAATATTGCTTTGTTCTATATCGAACGACAAAGAGTCATTTTCAAACCTAAAGACAAAAATAATGTACAAATTGAACCGAAGAATTTAATACTAAACAAAATTGTTCATCCTATCATACTTACAATGTACGAAGAGACTGCAGACCATCAAAATCTCTCCTTCGTATTATCGTAATATTGTTTTCACTGAGGTATCTATAAATGAGGAGGAACAAAAATAATAACATTAGTCAATTTAGTTTAATCATCATCATTTTCACCTTTGACGTTGAAAGAAGATCCCATTTAACATTCGGATCTATAGGAAGTATACTAATTGGAGTCATTGACGATATAAGTATGAAATAGCATTGTCAATTGTTGTCATCAACATTTTGTATTATGTGATTCGTGGGTTTATTTTAAATTTTCATCAGTTCTATGATTGATAGCATAATAAATTATTTTTGATGAAATGTTCAGATCTTTAAGTAACTCTTTGGCTCCCACACGAAATGCGTATGAATAGCATCTGCGTGTACAATAATGGACCTTCTAGGTTAAATTCGCACCTGCAGCAAAGAAATGGTTAAACAGGGGGATATTTCGTTCATGGCTCGAAAAGGGGGTGTGGAGAGGAGTATGGTAACATTTCCGTATTGACTGCAAAATGGCGGTTCCGTTCACGGTGCGAAGCGTTCATTGTGTTACGCACGATCTATAGCTCCTCAAAAAGCATGAAGAAAATACAAAGGCAGGGAAAGAGTACAGCAGAAAAGCGATGGGCTTAACCAATTTCTCACTCACCCGATTTTCACACTTTCGTCAAAAATGTAAGATCGACTTTTCACCGTGCGCTAGGTGTTCCGAGTAAATAATCTATGCAAATAGCTCATGGAAATTGCTTTCTTTGTGATGTTGGGTTTTTGGAAACAGTTTCTTTGCTAGATAAATCGTCTTTTCCTTTCGTTTATTATTGCTCTTTTCATATTTATTTTAGTGGAAAGGTATTGGGAAATCACCGCGCGGTAAAGGTATTGACCTTTGAATTGGAATGCACCGTTTCGTAATTAGACCGTCCTGAAGAAGAAAAAAAACTGTTTCAAGAAGGCGAGATCGTGTTTCGGATTATAAGAAGGAGCATACTCTGTTCAAACCAGCTTCTTTTATCAGCAGGGTTTCTGTCACCTGGCAGTGTTATGCACTGTCACTTAATCGACCACCGCCCAAATTTACAAATAACAACGAAATAAAGAAATAGTCTCTTCAGTTGGACGTACGTGGATTTATTTCTGTATTTCAAAATTTGCAGAGCGCCAACCTTCACATGAAATAGCATAGTAACAAAATACTTGTTTTAATAAACTGTATTTTTTCCAAGATTGTGCAAGCCTTCCAATGTGTTTAGCTGTATATATTTTAGTGGTTTTTAATTAATGTTAAGTGTTTATTATATGCGTTGTTTAAAAATCATGCATTTTACTCGTGTATCCGCCCTTAACTCTTTAATCAACTAAGCAGCGTGATCGAATAGTGATGGACCCGAAATCCCGAATAAAGGTATAATTGATTTTGATCATTATTTTCATCTACAGGTTCAAAGAAAAACTAATCAGTAAAAAAAAATGATAATTTCCGCCGAGTGCATCCCACACAATGGAGAAGATAATCGACGTAATATATAACACGCATACTGTCATCTCGTTTGAAATCGCAATAACGTGATATGATTTTGGGTTGAGGAGGGTTGTATGTGTGAGTGACCTGGCTGGGTTCAGTCATGTTGCAGTGATAACATGAGTGGTTAATTTCAAGGCACTGCTTTGCTTGCAGGAAGGTCAATATTTAGGGAATGTCTCCCAGTTTAACCCCTGCCACCGAGAGCGAGAGAGAGAGAGAGAGAGAGAGAGAGAAACAGAGAGACAGAGAAAGCAACCTACAGATATAGACAGACAGAGGGGGATGGGTGATAGAGAGAGGGGGAGGATGTAAGAAAAATAAGGTGGAGAATAGGCAGGTAAACAGAGAGTCTGGTATTCGGATGGCAAACACACATAGAGAAGGAAATAGTCGCAAAAGAATGGGACAGGTAGAAACTGGAATGTTGGTGAAGTTTTTCAGACAGATGACAGAGACATAAAGGAGAAGAAAGAGAAAGATGATACGAAACAAATCGAACAAAGAGCCTTTAGATATGGAAGGAAAAATGTTATCTTGTCTTGTGCATACCTCTTGTTTATAATGCTCTATTTGTCAAATACCAACTGCATTGGTTCTATATCGGGTTTCATTTAACATCTTTCATCATTTTCATTTTTGTAAGCCTTAACAATTTCCCTTTCATCAGGAAAGGTGAGTGGAACAACAACAAAAAGGGAGTTGTATCTGTTATTTCCGATATTGTGCTTGTTTACACCTACGGACAGGAATGTTAGCATACTAAATGGCGTAAATGCCGTACCTGCCCCCCCCCCCCCCCCCCCCCCCCCCCCACACACACACACATTTATGATCCTATATCGTATTTTATAAAGCCTCCTTATCGTTATCCCCTCTCTGATACTGATGTTTCCCTGCAATTAGTACTATCCTCAGCTAACTTCAAATGTTGGTGCCCTATTTGTGGTATTGACAATGACATGTAATAAATAACTCGTGTTCACAATGGACTCATACCAATTTCACATAAGACTTAATCATCCAAAAGTCCTCGTATATGTAAGCCATCAGGTTAGGATTTTCATCCCACTCTGAAAACTTTTATGAATGTGTATAATACCTAATACCACTAACTGTACATGTAGTCTGTCACGGGATTAATCAATTTCACAATTTAATTGATTAAAAAGCGGAAAGGATATGAGACTATAAAAATGCCCTTCACGCCCCCGTCAGATGCTATACATCTTGCACACGTACATGTATTGTTCATATACTATTGGCCGTCGATAAGTTTTAACTCGTTTCTCAAAGTAAACAGGCATTGATCGCTTCTTCACATCATTAAATCGCTATACTTCACTTTGAAAGGGGGTGTCAACTACGGTTTTCTTCCCGACACAATGAAGACCTTTAACGGTTGACAAGAGATATAAAGAAAAGCAAGGACCGATATTACGGCACGACGTTTTAAAGATACATCATAATTATATAATATACATGCACATGCTCGGGCCAGATGTCGTTCTGCGGCCACTTTCCTTCAATAAACGAATTCCTAACCTAGCCCTAGCCCTAAACCTAATATCACCCCCCAAATCAAACCCTAAACCTAACCAGTAACTGCTTATCTTTTACAAAATAAATGTTTGGGCTAATGTCGGTTCGCCATGGTGGTAGTAGGCAGATGTGTGGTTCAAAAGATGGAGAAAGAAACCGAGGACAACTCCTTGAAGAAGCACCTTCAAGAGTTCAAGGAGGAAGTTGGAAACTTTTATCAACTCAAGGCAGTTTCTCCATGAAACACCATAATTATTTGAATACATCGACATATTTCATTTGACTGGGCAGACAGCTTAGCCTTGCAAAGACGTAATCATTGGATATAGACATTGTATACTACGATTGACCGTGTCAAAACATGTTTATATTTTAAGCAAGACTCATATTTAGCCAATATTACGTGTACAATAATATATTTTTTAAATGAATTCAGCTTAAAATGAGTATTTACAGCTAAGTCCACTAAATTTAATTTTTTCATACTTTTAAACAAAATAAGAGTGAATGATTCTTCCATTAATAAACATCTTGTAATTATTATAACTGCGCTCATGCGGGACACATAATCAAAATATGATGAAATCCGTGCATTTGGCGATGATATATACCTTTAAAGTTTAAACTGTCACAGGTTTAGCGTGTTGTGGTATATATTTCCCATCGTTCGATCAAATAATTGCCATGTTGGGAGGATGCTATACACCAATTAATTGCTTTATCATGTTCCAAACTCAAGCGCAATCATGTGTGAAAGTCATGAATCCCCATGGAAACGGAAGGTGGATCCACCTTAGCTTCCTCCGTAGCGGGACTAAGCTTACGATAAACACTGATAAATGACTGCAATTTGGAACTCTGTTCCCAAAATATGGAAGTACTCTATAAACAGATCGAGGTTATTCAATCAAGCGTGGGTATTGGGACAATTCGAAGTTTACTCACATACCTTTGCATTTCATGTGTTCCTTTCTTAATCAGTGACATCACTATAAAAATCGGGATATTGGTGTAGGTTGTATTTAAGTGCATGTTGTATATAGGTGACCTTTGTGGTATATGATAAGAACTATTGACTCTCACGCGTGAGGTAATGGATTTGACCCTTTGCTCATTGCGTACTATACATCATTGGACAGTGTGTTTTACCCACGCTTGCCTCTCTCCATCCAGGAGTATTACATGGGTGCTTGCCATTGATGAGATGATAAGAATTTTAACAGCGCCGTCGAGAAGAGTGTACTAGTGTAGTATCGGTATTTATGGGGCTAACCTTGGTATAACATTATTCAATAACATGGTACGTCTGAGATTTGTGACATTCGGTAGGGTAGTGTATAGTTTGAAAGGTACAGTCATATCTGTCTATATATCGACTGCCCAACGTAAACACAAAAAGTGGTCTTTGTAGACGGGTTCCTTTAGTACATGTTTCAATGAGAAACCATATTCAAGGAAAACAAAAATGGGGTCTTTCTGGACAGGTGGCCACCAGAGCATGTTTGACTGTAGTATCGAATTAAATGTAAATGCAAAATATCGTTGCGCATCAGTGAGTACATTTAAAATAACCACTTGAAATAATTACAAAATTATTAGATTATGCTTTAACAATTTGAAACTGTCCTATATAGACCTGATATCTCGATGTGTGTTACAATTGTGTCAAAGGCATATTATCAAAACGTACATTTTTCTAAGACTTTTTTAATACTGGTAATACAATGCTTTATTTATAATAAAAACGATATAAAGTTATCAACATAAATTCGACGTAGTCAACATTGAAACAGTAAATTTGTTGAGAGTTGATGGCAAAAATGCGTGTTTACACCATGAGAAAATAACTTTGTATACATCCGCCCGAAAATACGAAGTCGGCGAACCGACTCGCAGCTCATTTTGTCTACTTCATAATATTTCATCCGTTCCATAAAATTATATTTGCATAGTTCTGCTACCTTGGACACATCCAGTCACCATTTCTAATATTTGTTTTCATCTGAGTCGCCCCTTTTTGTCATGTTCGGGATAATTACTGCAGTATTGCATGACGTTTCGATAATCGCTTTTGTAGTGTTTTTTTTTTCTTTTTCTTTCAAACGTTGTGGTTTTTAGAAGTCTTTGATTTGGTAAACGATTGGGACGTGGTGCATGACTTGGCAATTCGGCAAAGAGGGTACTTCTTTTCAAGGCAAGCACGACATTTGAGGTTACCTTAACTTGAACGAAGTTTAGACCTCATGATCTATACTACATCGGAACTATAGGAGTCAGGAGAATGGATTTCATTAATGTATTTGCGAATGATACGTGAATACTTAAATATACTCTGTCAGTCTTTTTAGTGAATATACTTTTATAACTTTCTGGTTATTCGTGCATGCCTCATGTTACATTTTTATCGACTGTACAAAAACAATATATGTTGGGAAAAGTAGTATTCTAAACTAAAGTCGTCCCTTTTCGTCTTGAAATCGTCGAATAAAAAACCATGAAGTGAATGTCGCTTATAGATTCTTAAGCCATCTTTCTCACGTTTATTGTAATGATATTTTTAAAAAAGTAGAAAACATTACATTTTTACACGATAAAGTAGACGTTACTTTATAACGCATAACTCAATAATTTAGAATAGTGAACTTATCATTGTGACGTTAAATAAATAACTTGAAATAAGACAAACAAAACCGTAATAACTTGATACATATATAAAGTTTTCTTGTGATTCTATTGATTCCTCCAAACTTTAGTCAAGATTTCATTATTGGCTCACATACAATTTATGTTTCATTTGAAGTAACAGTCTATTGGTCTCCGCAATGGTTTCATAATTATATAGACTTTCTTTGAGACATTAAAGGTAATACAAAGTTTTGGGAAATTCTGAAAATTTGGTGGATAATGATTCTTTACAATTTTGATATATTTGGATGCCCCTGTGGATGTATAATAAGCACTATAAAAAAAATAGCCCCTAAAACACTTCTGCTTTCGAGAAAAAATGAAAATAAAAATTTATCGGTGCTCCCGATAAATTTCGATACATTTCAAATAGCGCATACGGCCGTTACAATGGTAGCTACTACCTTGAAAATTTCAGAATATGTAGTTGTGATATATACCTACCAAACGGGAATAGCTTATCGGTCAAAATTAGTCAAGAAACATTGTTTTATAGCTTAATCAATATCTTGACCTTGAGAGGGCGCTATACAACATAAAGAGTTTGTTATTAATAATTTCATAACTTTAGACTCGATTTCAACCGCGACAGCGATCACTGCATATTGTAGGATCGCATATGCTTCCAATATGTTCATTTGAACCAAATTCATGACCCCACACCAAAACTTTGTTTTACCTTTAACGAACATTCAAATAGTGATAACGTTGTAACTTCGTGGATATTTTTGTATTTGGTTTTGTGTCTGTAACTGGTCTGATGAAATGAAATGAGAGATTAATTAAAGGATGCAACACCCCTCGTTTTATTTGTCAGCAAAACTACTCTTTGACTACAAAAAAAAAGAAAAACGGGCGATACATAAATAGAGGAAGGTATACGTTCATCACGATGATATTATGACAGTTGCCTTATTTGATTGTGCCTTAAATTTTCAAGCGCCCATTATGAAGGATGCTACAGGTATACATGTATACATGAAAACTAAGGCTTATGTTTTTTTCTATATGGGGAAATATTTGATTTGAGTCATGCTTGGATTCAAATAACTGTTTCAAGCCCCATGTTTTTCGACAGGGACCTTCACCTTATTATTACCCTAATACATACACTATGTGTTATGTATTCGCAGCTCACATGGCTAACTATCGTACAAAACGTTGGGCATAAAATTTACTTTCCACCAATTTCAATTCATGAAAAACCTTGAAAATTTTCTTTCATCCAATTGTAATCTTTCTCTCCCCCTATTGTTGGAGGGATTCAATTCAACAATCAACTTGAAAAACGGAGAGAGAGAGAGACCAACCACCTTTTTTATGCTTGAGAATTTGACGAAGATTGTGCGAACTTTTGCCGATTCTTTTCTTCCCTTTTATAGGAGGTCCTTGTATTCGATTGATGCATATTTGTAATGAAAACAAAGTTTTGTTTGTCGGCACACAAGTCATCACAAACACCAACATCAGGCATAAGAAAGGAGACCAATCTTATTCACTCTCCCATTTTATTTCTTTCTTCTGTTTTCTAATATGTTTAGTGCATTGGCTCTTGGTTCATTTATGGTTAAAGCTCAATTTTCCACTCAAGAACGAAGACTGATACAAATCAATAACACGTTTTATCGCATCAAATCCTTTTCAGCTGATCAAAGCTGGCCGAATTTGGAGACCTTCCCTGTATAGATGTAAGAAAGGAACCATACCTCTAGATGTTCATTAAAGTGATTTATTGCTAATTGTATCGCTCCTAACGCCATAGTATTGCACATGGATAACGACCAAGTTCAAATACCTCTGCAATAATCAGAAAATTGAATCAATAATTAATAAAGATATGATATTTATTACTTCAATTATTGCAATAAAGATATACTTTAAAAGTTATTTGCAGTACATGTACTTTATTGCTTATAACAGCATAGTCTAATATAAAACCTTGAATGCAAACAATGATCAAAATCGCAAAGGGATTGGTGTGTGTGTGTGTGTGTGTGTTGGGTTTTTTTTAATTTTATTACAGGATCACCTTACTATTTAACCCGACCACTCAAACCCGTTAGAGGTTATTTGATCTTATAGTAGGCACTGATGGAAACGAGTTAATCAACTCTTCACTTGGCTCGTATATTTTGGGGAACTAGAAAGGAGAATGTCATTCATGATCTCATCTTTCCCGTATTGCAGTTTATCTTTGTATTTTTAATACCAAGGGTGATCAATTGTTGTTGTGGTTTATTTCAACCTATTCGACTGGCTTTGCTCTAATTTATATTAGAAGGTCCCGGACATAAAGCAACTATTTCACAAAACAATGTGATATATATTGCAAAAGTATACGTACATGATTGTATGTGATAATTGTCTTATTTGCTATCAGGAACATAATTAGTAGTAGAAGGAGGAAGGTTAGGAGGTTTGTAGTTGTAGTAGTAGTAGCAGCAGCAGTAGTGGTAGTGGTAGTAGTAGTGGTAGTAGTAATAGTAGTAGAAGTAGCTGCAGCAGCAGTATCAGTAGTAGTGTAGTAGTAGCAGAAGCAGAAGTAGTATAGTAGCAACAGCAGCAGAAATATGTGTAGTAGAAGCAGCAGCTGCAGTAGTAAAATAGTAGTAGTAGTAGTAGTAGCAGCAGCAGGCGTAGTAGTAGTAGTAGTAGTAGTAGCAGCAGAAGTAGTAGTAGTAGAAGTAGTAGTAGAAGAAGTAGTAGTAGTAGCAGACACAGACACAGTAATAGTAGCAGTAGCATATGGTAACAGCAGCAACAGAAGTAGTAGTGGCAGTAGAAGATTAGGTGTGTAAATAGTAGTAGTAGTAGTAGTAGTAGTAGTAGTAGTAGTAGATGTAGATGTAGTAGTAGTAGCACTAGTAGTAGATGTAGTAGTAGTAGTAGTAGTAGTAGTAGTAGTAGTAGTAGTAGTGGTAGTAGTAGTAGAAGTAATAGTTGTTGTTGTAGTAGGCCTAGTAATATAGTAGTAGCAGCAGTAGCAGTATAGTAGCAGTAGTAGTAGAAGTAATACTTTGTGTTGTAGTAGGCCTAGCAGCAGTCGTGATGGGGGTAGTAGTGGTGGTAGTAGTAGTAGTAGTAGTAGTATCAGTAGTAGTAGTGGTGGGGTGGAAGTGGTAACAGTATTAGTAGCAGTAGTAGTTGTAGTAGTAGTAGTAGTAGTAGTAGTAGTAGTAGTATCAGTAGTAGTAGTAGTAGTAGTACTATCAGTAGTAGATGTAGTAGTAGTAGTAGTAGGAGTAGTAGTAGTAGTAGTTGTTGTAGTACTAGTAGTAGTAGTAGTAGTAGTAGTAGTAGTAGTAGTAGTAGATAGTAGTAGTATATAGTAGTTTTAGCACAAAAACAGTAATAGTAATCTTATTTTGTTCAGGCTAGAACTAGCAGTAGTAGTAGTAAACATATTATACCTTACACAGTAGTATGACCAACGGTGATAGAAAGATACATTTATATCATTATTTAGTTTAATTTCATACTTACAATCTTTCTGTTCCTGGTGGTATTCCTCGGGGCACCTCATGAAGCCCCCTATCTCGACAATTGACGGTGGTTCCATAGCAATTACAAAGTCTTGGGCATTCACCGTCACCAATGCCTTGAGCACAAGAAGTGCCAAGCGCCACTAAAACAATTCCAAACACAACAATCTTCATCTTGCCTTCGAAGTATATATATGTTTCCTGCGTATATATTCACATGTATAATATCCAAGGGGGTCCTTGCGTATTGAAGAAGCGAGGAACAATAAATAACGACGTTTCGTTTAAAAGTCCGTTCTCCTCATTCCGTTTTTTGTGCGGTATGTGAAATATCCACAAACGCCTAATCGTAAAGATCACAAAACAAGGATGTTTTATTAGGGATTAGGTTAAGATGAAGAGGGGGTATATATAATTCCTGGAGCGCAGACGCCACCCCTGTCTTTGGTTGACCACCGTCGTAATCCACCTAGTTTTACTTGTCGCCTGATGGGCGTACCAGCAACCACCACATCCCTCCTATGAAGGCGTAGACAAGCGAACCCTTAAAAGTTTCCACTCACCACTCGATCGGTGACGGTATACTTGGGTTTCCAAAAGTATTTCAAAAGAGATGAGTGATGACACGAACAAGAATCAATATCTCTTAAGAAGAAATATCACAATACTGAGGATTGATAACAATATACCATGATTAGGTGATCCTTGAAGTCGAATAAGCTCCAACCCAAACTTGGCATCCAATATTTCCGATGCTGACAAGTTTAAGATAAGCCAAACTGCGACGGCTGTACCACCAAAAGAGGTGCAGAACAAGAAACAAATCGAGGCTAAAGATGGAAAGTCCATTCACAATCGAACTTTTGTGGAACTTTTGAGGCTTTGCTTTTTGTGGCGACGGGGAGATGATCAACCTTTGCTTATCCAACTAATCGGCCGCCGAACCACTGCGGCTTCCCTTTAGACAAACAGCCACAATAAAAAGACCCTATGACGCTATAGTTGGATGTGTGTAGACACTGCTAACCCTCGCCTATTCGATTGGGTTGGAAGTTAGAGAGGGGACCGCTCGTAAGGCTTCGCTATAGATAACTGTATGCTTACGGACGCTGCAGGAGAGAGCGGGCTATAGCTTCGCTGAGTCTCACTGTTCTGGTGTAAGTGTGCGAGGTACTCAACACAACCCCATTCGAGTTCACATTCTGCAGCGTTCTATCTGTACGACGCCACAAACCGCGAGAGAGCGCGCTACAATGTAAAGAGTCACAATTCAGTTAGTTTGTCATGCTATTGGGTCCTTTAATTTTAAACGACCTACAGCTCAAGCAACATCGCTTAATAAATGTCATCGAATTCTAGCTGATGGCTCAATATCAGTTATGTTTTTTGTCCGAATTCCAAAGGCCTACTATTCTGTCCCATTGCCGTCATCTTCATTATAAGTTCTCTAATCAAGCGGAAATGGAGCCATGACGTCATCAAATCAAGTTTTGTTAAACCAATAATATTGTTCCCATTTCTTAGAATCACCATTGACTGATATTACAATGGGCATTTTTCAGTCATGATAAATGGCCTAAGAATGAATACATATTTTGTTCACTCGTATTATTTTATAATTTACCATAAATTTATGAAAGACGTAAAAGACCAATGACCTATATCAGAAACAAAGTACTCTATCCTTTTCCTGCTTGTGCCGTCCCGGGAGGGTTACGAACCGTAATAAGCATAGAGGTCCGGACACAATTTCGTAAGGATGGAGGGATGACGTCTCCAAATATCACTTCTCTAGTTAGAAAACTTTGCAAGCGTGTAGAGCAAACGAGTAAACACGTTCAAACTTTTTTTTCTTTTTACTTTCAATCCTAATCTGTCATCTTTCGGGGATAAGGGTAAACAGAAGTTGCCTCATTAATTAAACGGTCGCCTTTGATATGCTTCCTCAAATCGGACTGTCGAAGTATCAATGCTAATTTTAATCATAGTTTGCTTTATTTCTCACAAACCTAGTCAAATGGACGGAATCAATTACAGACCAAAACAAACCTTATGGCCAAAGTTTGTCGATTTAGCGGTGGGTTTGGAGTCGGTTTTATGACGGTGTGGCTGTGGTATTTGTTCAAGAAAAAATGTATATAACATTGTGGAAAGATGGTTACCTTTATTCACATGTTTGGAAAGGTGTTTAAGGAAAACAACTTTGTGATCTATATTATCAAATGTTATTTCTCTACACGTGAAGCAGGTTTGACTGTCTTCCATAATTATCTACAGGTCAAAATGTTATATTGTATTCATTTTATATCTTCGGATAATAAGAGTTTCGCAAAACATACATGCATTATTTTCATGTTCGTGTATTCACATGCCCAATCTCAAAGGTTTATATCATGTTTCTCCATGTGCCCCCCCCCCCTGATGGCACATTTCTTTGTATACATTCAATTTTGTACCAATTTGTGACGTCGTCCATTAAGTAATTATTATTGCTTCATCAATACCAATTTAAAGGGGTGAATGTATTTAGTCCAAATCCATCCAAATTAATCAAAGAATTCAAGTGATGTGTCTTTCACGACCCCGCATGTCTGACTACCCCCTTGTTAATTTATCCCGGTCTTTGAAAGCAACAACCCGATAGTACCCTTTACTGTCACTCTCCCTCTATGTTAACTCAAAAAGCAATTGATACTTCACCCTGGACGCCTTTATATAACTGATCCAATGATCCCGAACAATCCTAATCAATATCTGCTATCGAGCCGACGTGAAAAAAGAGAGGATTCATTAGCTTCAAAAGGGACCCCAAAACTCGTTCTAATTACCGTCATCATACATCCCTTTTATACCAGTACCAAGCTGCATGGTCTTGAAACTGTGGCGTGTCTACGTTTTTAATGGGCTGCCTTACATGGGTCATAAAAGGGGATGGGGAGACGGGAGGAGGGAGGAGGGGGTGGCGGTCGGAGAAACTGGCTTGATGTTTTAGCAGACGACATTTGAAATGTGCATCGCGGGAAAGCACGGGTAATGGATTGCTGTGGCGCCTGTCTCCATCTCATAACACTCCAGTTTTAATGAAGCAGACAGTTATGGACTGCTGTGGACAGGATGATTGAAATGGACAAGAAAAGTGTTAATCGCAAGGCGACCCTTGTCTTAAAAACGGCGGCACATTTTAAGCAGAGATCTTTTACATACATAACTAACGTGAAGTAAAGGTTATTTTTACATGCCTTTGTTTACATTGACAATTATATTGCAAAGATATTATGTAAAAAATAAACTTGTATACATTCATTTGATATTGCAATGAACCAGAACCCCATTCGCACTTGCACACGCACTTTCACTGCACCCATTTGATCAATTTCGCATATATGATTTTAGAGTTTGCCGCTATTCTCTCGAGGCCGCCATCGATTTCAAGCTGACCGCTCATGATGGCGGTCTCCTGCATTTTCTGTAATTCATCTTTTTTTTTCATTGAAATTATATTTGTGTTTGTATGCATCTTATTCAATGTATTTAAAAATGTATAATTATGTAAAATGAAGAAATATTTTTTACTTTATGTATATGATTATGTTTCATTTTGAAAATGCAGAAATAAAAACAAACAAACAAACAAATATATAATGATCCTCGCCAAAAAGAGAGATGAAAGAACAGACAAACGTTAGACTGCTATATATATGCACATAATGTTGCAACTATCGATTGACTATTTAGCATTGCAGAATATCAAAATGAAAATGTTTAGAAAAACACTTCCGGCATACTCCCTCGTATGCCAAAATTACAAAATAATTCCTTCTGTTCTCCTGTAACTTTGGCTGTAATTAGTACTGTTCCTTTAAGTGCTAAACGTTTCCTTCATATCCAAATTTCTAGTGTCTCGTCCAGTTGGAAAAGTAAAATATCAAATAAACGTCGACTATACCAAAATAATCAGTCAAGAAGCGTTATTTCTTAAGCAGCGTGTCCAATAATGGTGGGATGTAGGCCTATATGTTCCTAAAGAAATATTATCTACGTAGTCAACAAAATGAATTAGTATCGCGGAGTAAAAAATAAAAAACCCACCTAATATAATATTTTATCATCAGTATCTGTAAGGGGTATTTCCATATTCATAAGTAAACGACATTTCGTTTTCTGTTGTTTGCGAAACGCGTCGAACTGAATAATTAGACACCATTCTTAAAGGCCTATAAAATTTGATGTTCAATTCAGGCAGACCATTAAATTAACCATGGGTTTAATACGGCCCTTTGTGCCTTGTTGTGTATGCCACGACTCTGGGCAGGCTTTCATTCTCCCCCTCGCTGTCTGTCTCTTGCTCGAGCCCGATAACGTCTCGTAAAGGGTTTATGGGCGACCGTAAGTCTAATCATTACCTCGCTTCTTTTATTTCCCTTTCAAACACCACTTCAGGGGAACTCTTTCTCCATCTCGGCGCGTGGATAGCCCGGAGAATGGCTAGCTTCCAGCTCCTCCTCGGCCGCTGAAGAAAAAAAAATCTATTAATATCCGATGGACTTTAATACCAATTGTTGTCCCCAACCCCATCAATATTTATTGTTCTGCTTCAACTTGTACACGCTAAACACCCCTCATATGACCCGCACGATGAATGGAACCAATTAAATTTTCGGCGAAGTAAAGTTTTTGAGGTAGGAGGAAAATAAAAGAAGAATAGAGCTCATCGTTCTATCGGTTTTTTCAATTCAACCGCCATTATATACAGTACACATTCTTGGTTATTGTGTGTATAGGATAATCCGCCAATCGAATGTGTGTAGTAAAATGATTAAAAGTGTGTCTAAAATGTATTCATTCACCTTTCGGAGATGGAGATGATGATAATGTGTTGATGGTGATGATGGCATGATGATGAAGGTGATGATGATGATAATGATGATGATGATGATGACGACGACGACGACGATGATAATGATGATGATGATGATGATGATGATAATGATGATGATGATGATGATGATAATGATAATAATGATGATGGCTGTCGTAATGATTTAACATTACTGACCTGCAGTAACCTTATTCTTGACGATGGGTGGAATAAGAATGAAATTGGCATAGTGGACAATAATACGAGGAATCATGTTTTAAAGGATAAAACATTAATAATGAAACGAGATAAATAATCCTTTCAGGGGGGGGGTAGTATATGCTTAATGTTGGGAATTCACTGTCTCTCTTTCTCTCTCTCTCTCTCTTTCTCTCTCTCTCTCTGGCTCTCTCTCTCTCTCTTTCTTTCCATCTCTCATATACCACTCTCCCCATCTCTTCCATTTTCTATCTCTTGCTCTAAACAGTCGACATGATATTCATAATCTCGAGATTAAAGAGACATGGACTATCCATTCCACCCCTCTCTCGAAAAAAACAATTTCTTGTTTCCCCTAATTACTGATCGATTCGCCGCCATTTGTGAAGAATGTTTGCTGGACTTCTTGTATCAATTAGGAAGGATCGATAGCTATTAATGTTGTTATGTGGTCGGGACGACAAAGGGAATTTTTACCCCCGATCATTAACATGTCCACCATAAGTGGGCGGACTGGATTAATTTAGCAAACAACATGTATTCTTGCAAATGCAATCTAACGATTACTGCACAATCACACTTGATTATGTTTTCGTTGTGTATCATTTAACATGCAATTCTTGTATACAGCACATGTCACATTATTCACCGTTTATGTGCACTACCAAAAGACTTCGAATTTATTGCCAGAAACAATAAATTGTATAAGTGCTTTCCTATGCTGAACGCCTTTTCCTAAAGTATAGATTTTAAAATCGTCATTAGATATTCTAATCGCATTTGGAGACGTATCTTGGCATTTGGCAGCTAATTCAAAAACCTGTAAAAACGTCGGATATTCTTCATTGTAAAAGACAAATATAATTTAATGCTAATTTGATCACTGTTATCATTAAATTTCAAATGGTTCGCAATTAAATGAATTTGATTTATCTCATCAAAGTCCTCGAACAGAAAACTATACATAAATTTAAGTAGCAAAGATAAATAGACATTGCTGATGTTAAGAAGTAAGAAGTAAGAAAGATTAATTTACTGGAATAACGTCTTGTCTTGGCGACGCTTTTGCACGGAGAGGACGCTCTTTCTCATACGTTTTGCAAAATTGAAGGGATAGAAATAAGACATAATTATCATGTCTTTGGCGACGTCACGAATGGGTCCAAAACGAAACATCTCTTCAGTTCTCGTACACTAAATTTACTTAATGTCCTTTAAGAATATCCTCTCTTAAAAAGAGGGTTCTAATTTATTTCATCCGTCATTATTTGGACTTCAAACGGTACGACAGCACGATCAAATACAAATTAGAACATAATACCAAAGGTTCTATTCTCAATCTTAATGTAAGCTTTAAATTAAGAGACACAAATTTAAAAGTGTCCGCTTTAAATCCAATAAGGAATAGCCTAATTATCGGGATTCAAGGAACCAGATTCATTAACGATTTGCTCTAATTAACAGTGCCGGATAATCATCCCTCAATTTGATACAAAATCAAACGTCGTGAATTGATGCGATAATTAACTACTGCTTACGGACCTTTGGGGGATGTTATGGAGTGAGTATAGATGGTCAGGTTTGTAGGTATGGGGCATACGCACCTTAAAGTGAATGGAATTTTAGAAAAAAGAAGAAGAGTAAGAGAGAGAGGTAATACAATGCGAACAGGAATGTGAGCAAAGCCTCGAAATTTTGGCCCTTAAATCACATTTCATTAATATAGTATTACCGGTGCCCCGCCCTGTGACCAGTACCCCTTCATTGGTTGAAACCACGCTATGCCACTGTAATGTTTTAATATATGATATATTAAAGGTACTATGTCCCTTTTGCAGCCAACCTCAAATGCTGTAGAACTTTGCAGGAATTATGAATAATGTCATGTTTGTCCTATCTGTGAAATTTAAACGTTAGTAGTGTCCTCATATTCAAATTATGCAAGGAAACCTGTTTACTTGCTAGACTTCACTGCCAAACACTATTGAGTGACTGACTGGCTTTTTTCTTCTTTGGTAATAACATACATGAAAAGAGTTAGAAAGGGTACATGAGCATTTGTCTACATCAATAACCCACTTCTTGTGATGGCCAAGATTTAAATGATTGAATGTTTGCGCAGCATAAAACGTATGACCAATTGTCTGAAAATCAAGACTATTACTTTTGGGCTCTATAGCCCTAAAGTCGATTTGACAACTAATAGTCGTTATTTTCCCACTTGAAGACATTTTCAAGCCCCACCTT
>BEXV01000282.1:252994-269930 GCA_003118195.1 Hemicentrotus pulcherrimus | reverse complement strand
GCTGGAATGCTCCCCAGGGAGTGAAGTATGTGAATCCACTATGTGTGGCTAGCCTTGATCTAGTGACTAGGGTAATAATGTATATGTATCTGTAAAGCAAGTAATAGAGACATGTATAAGCAGTGCATAATACAGTAGTGGTAGTAGCACTACATTAAAGTAGCAGGGGCTTTCTATAGGGGGGGGGGCACTTCAATTCTGTCTGTACTAGTTTGGCCAGGAGGGATTAGACCACCCAGCGGGGTCACTGACAGGATATCTCATCAACTCAGCTCTCAATTAACATAACGGTAAAAAAAAAGAGGATCACGGGGGACCAACGGGCACCGCTTGGGCATTGTTTTCAATATAGAGGGAGCAAGTAGCTACATGTAGTGCAGTGGGGCTTTAAAGAGGGCGCAAAAGAGATAGGTGCAAACTGCACAAGTTGGAAAAGTAAGAGAAAAGGGAGTAAATGAAGAAACATTTTAATCCTCGTATTCAATAAGCAAGATGAAGCGCATAGAAATGGAGCTTGAGGGTTTAAAATTTGTTGCACGCCCCATATATGTCATTGACGTAGTAATATTTGTAGTCGTGAATAAGCCAGTTCACGGTTGCAATCTAAGCATGAGCAGATAAAGGTCATTGCAGACCAAATTGTGAAATACATGGAGACAAAATACTGGATACCTCCTCATAAAAGTTATGTTATCATTATTTGTTTATGCACAAGCGGTGCACTCCATGATATTCAGGAGGAAGTATTCTTTGAAAAGGGGAATCAAATGATATTTACATATACCAGTATATAGCACCTCTATCGCTGTAGGAGTGATTATTTCACAATGTACAAAGTGGGACATCTTCATGTTTTGAAGATCTGTGGATATTCAGGGTCATTTGGGACATGTGCTACCCATGAATTGGTCTATTACCGGTAGTTGCTTCATCTTTGTTCTTGCCTGTACATAATAATGCTATTTATGCACTTCAGGTATCATATCCAACTGTTCGGTAGTGAGCATGTGTATGCTAGGAGCTCTCTGCGCTGGTGTTTACGAGTCCAATCTTATCCACGATCCTCTCCCAGAACCCAAGGAATGGTCAGAGTGAGTGCCAGTCTTCTCTTATCTCATTTTAAAAGTTACGACTAATAAGCGAGTTCGTAATTAGGATTTGCGCATGTGCAGATAAAGGTCATTTGTTCCCAAATTGTAAAACCATTGAGACGAATACTCGTATCGTGCTCATGAAAGTTATGTAATTAGTATTCATTTATGTACCGACAGTACATTTATCTGATACACAATGGGAAGTATTCTTCTCAAGAGGGCAAACAAAAGGTATTCATGAAGCACCTCCATCACTTCGGCAGTGATTATTTTAAAATGCACAAGTGGGACGTATCCATAGTGTAAAAGATCTGTGGATATTGGGGGGTCATGCGTTCCGAAGCTATTTACGAACTGGCTTATCAAAGAGAGTGTAGGGTGACGAGACTAGGTGTCTTTCCTGTTGGCTGACTCGGGGCCAATCGGGTATAACTATAATACAACTACGGACGGCGCGACTTCAGCAACCACATGCATCCAACATAAACGAACATATGTGTGAGGAGAACTTCAGCCTGTTTCGCGAACGCTGTCCTATTGAGATTAAGTCGCTGACTACCATTAATCAAGTCCATCGTTTACGTGCAGTTGTCCAAAAGAAGACGTACAGTAGATGGCGTTATTAGTATTTGCCTATTAGTATTTGAGTGTCCAGATTCTACATTTGATTTTTGAAACTTATAAGTTAAGCTGATTCCCCCATCTTCTATTTTGTATTTATGCAGGCTAGCCCCTTTATTCTTTGAAATGTAGTTACTTGTTTATTACCATTAAGTTTTTAATATTGTAAGGTGTGGGGAAACAATTGAATAAGGGGATTTGTAAAGGTCATGATGTAGAAACGTTTGAAAGAAAGTTCACAAAACTGACGGCTAAACAATGTTTCTAAAATGTTGTATTTATTTTTCTTTTACAGTGAATCTTTTAATTATCTCTCACTTTTTCAACTTGTGGTTTCTACTGCGACATCAAGTATGAGTAAGTAAACATACAAACCAGTAGAGGATTCTCAGATGGGGGGCGGGGGCGGGGGGCTTGGGGCATATACCCAACTCTCTTGTGTCTTTGTAGTAAGTGAGAGAAAGTTTACTCGCATCCCCTTTTTGGGACAAGGAAGGCCACCTTAAAGAGAAGGTTGAGTTTTGGAAAGAGATAAAAAATGATATGTGAGCGTTATCATTGTATTATGCAAGTGTGGAAGCACATCAGTTAACAAATCCCTGAAAAGTGGGGCTCTTCAAAAGCCTTAAAGGAGCTACACAAAGAAAATTTACTAAAAACTGATAATTAGAACAAATTACATATGGATGGAAAGATTTTCTCTTGAAAAACACGAATAATTTGCTGAGANNAAATATCTTGACCTTGAGAGGGAGCTATTCAACATAAAGTGTTTATTATTTACAATTTCATAACTTTAGAGTCGATTTCGACCGCGACAACGATCACTGAATAATATAGGATCGCATATGCTTCGAATATGTACCAAATTCATGACCCCATACCAAAACTTTGTATTACCTTTAAAGGGGATGTAGCATGACGAGACTTATGTCTTTCCTGTAGCCTGACTTGGGGCCAATCGGGTATGACACGAATACAGACGACACAACCACAGCAATCACACCCCCTAAAAATCAAACAATGACAATGCAACTGCTTTTACATTCAGATTCTGCTTCAGAACCCTGTAGCAGCAGAATATAGAATTGTGCTTTAGACTATAAAAAACATTAAAAAACTTGAAGCAAAACCGGTCCATAATAAACTAATTCAGTTAATCCTAACTCTGGGTGTAAAATTGCATTTAATGAAAGGAAAAGTTAGAGCTCAGACCCACTACCTTTGTTGAACCTATTTTTTGGCAAAAGCCTAAACCTGTGTTGGGTTTGAATGGAAGTAACATACAGGCATGACAATGCTGTAGGCAGTTTTGAAAATTCTTATTTTGTATACATTTAGTACATAATTATACTTTTTGACCCAAAAAATAAATTGACATGGTACAGTCAACTAATGGTCAAGGTATTATTATTTCAGTTATTTCAAAGCCTTATTTTGATGAATCTTTTTTTCAGCCCTTGTAACCAAGGCAACCCGTTTTCTGTACAAGCTTGTCAATCCTGTTCTGATATCTCTCATCGTGGTTCGTACTGTCAGCATTCAACAAGTTATGGGTCTTATTCTCTCTCGATTTTATCAGGTAAGTACATATTATAGTATTAATGACTGCTTTGAGAGACATAGTTTTTTTATACGCTCAAGGGAAGGTAAAAATCAAGTTATTGCCTGAGGCTTGACGAGGACAATAGCTCGATTGTAACCTCCCCGAGAGCGTATTAAAACAACTATGCCTCGAAAATTAAAGCATTCATTATTACTTTTATATACCGAAAAGGGTCATAGAATACATGTTCGACTTACTAATCATGCTAATCAAATTTTTTTACGCTATCGAGACAGCAGACTAACTGACTAAGCAGTATAACTATTCCCTGTAACTGTAATTTTACCCTCGAACTGTGACATGGGCGTGGCATTTTTTGTTTATTTACGTGAATGGTTAAAACCACGACTGCAATTTCGACCAATAAGATGGCTGGATTTCTTAAGTGAGGTATATAATAGATATTATGTTAAAGGTTCCTCTTATAACTCTTTTCAGCTAGAGTTGACACAGGCTGTATTCTGTTGCGATATAGGGTTAGGAATAGGGTTGCTATTGGGTTTTTGGCAAAATAAAATGGCGCACAGGTAGTGTGCTTTTAAGCCCCTGTAAAGTTTGAGAGCCCCAAATTCGCTTTAAAATTTGATAGCAAAATTTCACTTAAGTTGTGAAGTTATGTGAAAGAGGATGTCCTTTAATAATCAAATCTGCAAGGATTTTCAAAACAAATGTGTTTGAAGACAAAAATTGATGAAAGATTACAGAACTTGGGTTTTGTGTAGTACGCAGAAAACCCAAATTTTGTATTCACCTATCAATATTCGTCTTCAAACACATTTTTTGGTGAAAATCCTTGCAGAAGTCAGTGTTAAATGACATCCTCTTTCACTTCATTTTACAATCAAAGTGAATTTTTGCCATGAAATTTTGGGGGCTCCCAACCTTTAAAGGGGATTTAGATTGATGAAGCTTTCAGCTCATAGATCACAGTACATATAGGGGCCATTCTTGTGCATATACATGTAGCTACCGATTCATCACAAATTGCCGTTCGTTGTATTCAAAATGAGTTTATGAACAATGTACTGAATCCTATCTGGATGAGCTTTGATATAAGATGGCTCCCCTGGTGATAGGATTATTGGTCAACATTGGACAATCTAATAAACTTAATCACACGCTTGTTTTAGGTGGAAGACTGCCATCTTGTGGTCTAAAATATGTAGTGATCTCTATACCTATCTGTAGCTGAGAGTATTTGGTTTGTATATGCAGTGCCATTGAGGGGTAGTATTACTTTGCGCATGAGAAACATAAATGTATCCCTTTTTTAAACCATTGGTTCCAAACACACACACAAATGAATTGCTTGTTGTTTTTAAAAACAAGAAACCATGGGGGCAAGGGGCAGTTATTTTTGCATGCTGGAATCAGTTGCCACAAGACATTTACAGTATTTCAAGTGAGGATTGCATGTGCCCTCAAAGTCATGTTTCAACAAAATAATTCCAGTAGATCTAGTAATTTTTTCTTAGTTGTTTCATTTATGTGTAGGTTTATGTTCTCACTTTCCTTTGTGCCTTGTGGAGTAGGTGCATTATGAATACTCTATCATCATTATTATTGCACATTATATCAAACTGATGCAATCAGTTTCACAACTTGGACATTAATAATGATACAAACTATATTCTATTCTTGTGAGTTGCATATTACTTAAATCACCTGTACATTTACAGTTAACGACTAAATTTGTTAAAATTTTTAAAGAACCGTATGTAAAAAAAAAAAGATTTTCTCGATTTTGTTTCTTGAGAATGTGACATATTAAAGCTTACATCTAAAAGTATTCATCACAGGATCACTGTTAACCCTTTGCTTACGGGAACCTGGTGGTCCCTGTGTTAAGCCTATGGGAATAAGATAATTCAGTAGTCAACGGGTTAAACTAGTCAGACATAAAACCTCAAATTTACTAAAAGATATGAATAATTAACAAGTTGTATGAATTGTATGTCCTTCTGAAAGTTGTATAGGTTTGTGTGTAACGCGAAGGTTGTTTAACAGTTGTCAATGTTGGATGTAATTGGAAATGTTGAATCCTGTCATAATTCTGCCTAAATCTGTCCTTTATCTCAAAGGTACGATACAGCGTGTTTCAATGGATGTTCAGTCATTGAATTCAAAGCTTTACTCGTTATGTACATGCAAATACTCCCCTTATTTAGGTTCCTGAGTCGTAATGTTTGATTTTGTTTCCCCTGTGGCTCTAACTACAGATAACATTCCACTCATACAATGCAAATTTGCGCAGACTAATGCAGACACAATGCCCTGTTCAAACACTCTATTTAGCTGTGCTATTTCCACTTAAACCCATTGCCTTAGATGAGGACCCAGTGAGATCTGTGTTAAGGCTATGGGATGAAAGGATGCACTGGTCAACAGGTGAATTCATTATGAATTTTTGCCAGCGAGAAAAAAATTAATGATAACCAAATCATCACATTTAACCAAATCATCAAGCATAGTTGGACAGTTCTTTTGATATCAATGACTATATGATATTGATTAACAATGGCACATTGTGNGGGGGGGGGGGGATCTTAAAGTCCAGAGTGATTCACCCCTCCAATTAGATCATGTTGTAGTCGAGTGGAATAGGCACTCGATTTAAAATGCGAAGGTTGTGGGTTTGATGCTGAGACACAGCACTAATATCCTTTGGCAACGCATTAATCTACATTGGCCACTCCATACCAAGGAGAGAAACGAGGGCCTGGGAGGATGATGAAAGCGTTCATGTTAGTAATTGCCATATGCCCTCAGGATAACATATGGTAGACATAACCTCAGAGAATAAAGATGGTGCACATTATGCACGAATGAATCTTGTGACCGGGGTAATAATATAATAATATCTGTAAAGCTCTTAGAGGGAGTTTTTTTTTTATATTAAGTGCTTTATAAATTCAGATTATTATTTTCATTTTGTTTTTATAGAATCGTTCAGAGAAAATGAGTTGAAAACAAAAAGGGCAAAACAAGATTGTTTTACTTGACCATAGCCCTAAAGATATTTCCCACCTGCAGTCTGCACTCCATTGACCTTATCATCTAGATAAATCACAAAAATAATGCATCACCTTTATGGTTTCCTTATACATGGCTACCTTTTATATCGCTTTTAAAATCTTCCATTGTGTTTGATGATCGCTGCCTATACAAAGAAACACAACTGAAAAACCATAACAATATTTTTATTTTATTAAGTTCAGATGAACTAGATGAACATGTTTTTATGTAGACACAAGTTTCACATTATATAATAAACACTGCTTGCCTGTTATACATGGCAGGTATGATAATGGCACATCTTGTATCAACGATGTATTATTTTGTCAATCCATCAAGTAATGATTTATTAGAAAAAGATTATTTTTCATTGATTTGAGTCCTTCAGGGAGCATTTAGAGCTCCCGTAACTAGCGACAGAGACAAAAGAAACTTCGAAGATAATTCTGTCGAAGTTTTGGTCTTGATGGGGTAATCACCTCCATGCCCCAAGTAATGATCAATTAAAAATTCCAGAGAAAAGAAAAGCCGCTTAATCACGTCTGTGGTGGTTTCACTCTCGAAGTAATTATAGGTAATATATTACAAGATTATGATTTTTATGTCTGCATAGTTTCAAGTGGTGATAGATGGATATTATTAGACTTGTCCAGTGTCTCCTGCCCCTATTAAGGCTGTGTTCACATATGGCATTATAAATTGCCCCCCTCTCCCCAACAGCAACAAAATATGATAACAAGTTCATTAAAATGTGAATGAATAACAAAAGAGATAGGAGTTGAATTGTTCATTTACAGATGTGCTATACTATCATCTGGTGGTGGTGGTTATTTTACCTGACTGCTAAGAAAGCATAAATGCTTGTTAGTAAGCAACCAGCCTGCTGGCGGCTTTAGGTTCTCTCCGAGGGACCTTGTAATGAGGATTAATGCCTTTCCAAAGGGCACTACCGTAACTAGCGCATCCACTTGGTTTCAAACCCAGGTCACTGGATTACAAGACCACTGCTCTACTGACTGAGCTATCGCGCCTCATCTAATGAGGGAAGCCTACACAAATTTGAATTCTTTAAGTAATCCATGATTCCACATAATTTGGTTAATGGTATCTTTTCATTCATCATTGTATTAGCTATTTTACCTTGATTATTGTATTTTTTTCTTATTATACTCCTCTATGTTTGTAGAAATTAAATGAATGAATGGGGAAAAGGAGTGGCTTGCACCTAATTCCCTTAACAGACTCATTTAACTGTGAATTTTATGATATAGGAATGTGAAGCACACCGCTTCTTTGCCATTTGAATTTTCTCTTCAGTTTTTTGAGACAGCTTTCCATACCATATGTGGACAGGGCTTTGGATGATACTTCCGTAATGGTGTCTGTAGTCTGCTTTATGTTCTAGAGTTTCACTCTACAAGAGTTCACCTGCTGTTTTTGTGAAAGTTGTTCATGTTAACTTGCTCAAAGTTGTTTTATTAATAAACTTAAAAAGCATCTTTTTAACACAAGTAGAACATTTTTCATGTTGTTCATTTATATTCCGGTTATTGTTCTACTATTCTGCTGTCTGTTATTCCTTTTCTCTTTCTTCTCTGTACTGTGCTCTCTGTGTCATGTCTCCATCCCCTACCCCCCTCTCCCCCTCTCTCTCTCTCTCTCTCTCTCTTTCTCTCCTACTCTCTCTTTATATATATATATATATATATCTCTGTCTCTATCTCTCCATCTTCTCCTCTTTCCCACTTCTTTCTCTGTCACATGCTATATCTTTGTCTCTCTCTGTCTGTCTGTCTCTACTTTCCATCTGTCTTTCCTTTCTCCTCTCTATCTTCCCTTTCGCTGTCTCTTCATATGTCTACCTGTCTCTCTCTCTCTTCCACTCTCCCTCTCTATCTCTCTCTTCCTCTCTCTCTCTCTCTCTCTCTCTCCCCCACTCTTTCCCTCCTTACAATGTTTGTTTCATACACTTTTTGGTATTCTATGTTTACTACAAGGCCTATCTATGAATCACTTGCTTATTCTTATAAAAAAAAAACCTGTATGACTCAGAATAATGTGACAATGCTCCTTTCTTTTCAGGATTCAAATCACTTTTTTTATGGTATGAAATGATACACCTTTGGGTTATGTAAGAGCACTGTCTATAAATGCCATTATTGTAATAATCTACCTGCCATTTATGAGTCAAACTGTTCTTGATTTATAACATAAACACTCAATAATGACTGTTTGATGAACTATTAGTCATAGGCTCATTAGACCCTTCCTGAACCTTACCCTACACTGTTCCTTTGATAGTACGATCATGTGACCCTTTAATCCCGTTCCTGACTGTACTGGCCATTAAGTTTGCACAAGGATGTCGAAGTTTGTGCTTACATGTGAAAAGGCCCTATGATATGGGATTCTTAGTCTTAAACAAGGCTTGATGTATGTATTTTTTGTACTTCATGAATTGAATGGATAATGCTTTATCTAAATAGAAAATTAGAATTGTCATACATAACCAACTTTGAACCAAAAGCCTACATGTATGGAAAATTAAAAAACAAAACAAACCAAAACCTAAACCAAAACAAACAAACTGTGTCATGTTGGGAGATAGGTAAACAGTATTACCGTCCTGAAAGAATTACAGTTATGAGTGTTGTTGTTGAGTGGATATGTCACCAGATTGTGGATCACAAGGTCCTTGGTTCAAGCCCTGCCGCAGCACTATTGTCCTTTGGCAAGACATTAATCTAGATTTGCCACAGTTGACCCAGGTGAGGTAAATGGGTACCTGGTAGCATTATTTGTTGAAATGCACTGTGCGCTGATAACGGCTGCTGGATCTAAAGCTAGGGTAAAAGTTATGAAACTTATATAAGGCACTGATATGTCTCAGGACAGGAATTGTACCCTATAAGTGGTACATATTGTTATTATAGTTATGAGTGTTGTGAAGATTGTTTGAAAGAATAGGCCTAATCTTGCATGGAACATATTGAGCTTAACATAGGTTCTTGAAAGTTATTGATGTTTACAACATTTGTGGCAGAAAGGGTATTAAAAAGTATTAGAAGTAGATTAACGGTTAGAAACAGGATTTATTTCAAGGGCTTAATTGTTCACATGTATTTTTTTTTTTCAAATTGGCAACAACAAGAATTTTTTTCTTTTATTCCTACATTTGTGTATGAGCTTTGTCAAAAAGTAAAAAAAATTACCAGTTGATTGAAATAATGATTCAAAACCTTTCAAATTGTTGGCATTAAAGGATTTTAAAGCTTATTTTCCTTTTGAAATTCCTGGCATCAAATGCAATGTGGTCATGCAACAAAAATGGCTGTAATATATGTAGATATTATTTTTATTCGTTCATATGGTATATTTTTTTAAAGTTTTGAATCAATAGTTATTGAGCAAAACCACAAAATATGGAATTACTGTCCTGAAAGAGTTAAAAGAAGATCCACTTTTGTCTCAAAGGTAAAATGCATGATTTAGAGGCACAAATCATAATTAAAATTCTCCTGTAATAATAAATAAATTGTTTTAAGAATACATTTGCCTTGATATTGTTCACTTCAATAATAGGGACTTTTAGATTTGCGTGGACTGATATGTGTGACGTCCATTCAAAGCAGTGCATTAAAAGGACGTCGATCGTAGCAATCCACGTTGTCTTCGTGCAAATCTAAAAGTCCCTAATGATTTAAAACCTGGGACGTAGACTAATCCCCGGTGCCTCATCAAAGGTTTAAAGAAATTGATGGTTGTCAAACAAAGGGAACAAAATTGATGTTTCCTCTTCAGCTGAAGGAACACAACCAACCCTATTTTGATGTTGTTCTTAGTCTTAAGATAGATATTTGGTCATAAAGTCAACCAGACATGAAAAAGGGGCTGATGAATCACCCCTTTGGAGAGACAATTATTGATTCAAGAAAACAAATCAAACTCTAGGCTTAGGTTGGGTTTGTTTGGATTGTAAAGTCTAAACTTCAAGTTTCTCTCTTCCCCCTCATTATCAGCAGGTTGAGTTAAAGTGCACTTTTGGAATGTGTTATGCTAGTGCCAACTATGTGCACCCAAATACTGGACGGTAAAGAGTAAGTTTAGAAGGAAATGTTTGGAAAATGTTGGATGTTTGGAGTTTAAAAACAGATTTTCCTTGTATGATTTGATTGGGTATATATGATCAAGGTTGTGACAGAGGATAGTTATTTAAGTGTTTGACTCAAATGGAGCTGATAAAGAGTTTTTTATCAATAAGATTTATAAGTTTTTAGCTAAGAGACTTTAAAAGCACTGTTTTTATTATTTATTATTAATAATAATAATAATAATGTTCACGATCTTGCCTGTATTCTCTACCGGGTCTGTGTGCTAGCATAACTCTTTTTATCCATAATGACTCTTTTGTTGGTATTATGTTCCTATCCCTTCGCTTTATCTGTAATATTCCTTCCCTTCTTCTTCAAGGGATCATGGCTCACTAGTAGAGCACCAGTCTCATAACCAAGAAGATGCTTAGTTTGAAACATTCCCGTTCGGAAATTATATACCACAACTACATATTCTGAGATTTTCATGGTCGCAGCTACCATTGTACGGCCGTAGGAGCTTTTTGAAATTCATCAACATTTATCGGGAGCACCGATAAATCTTTATATTCAATTTTTATCAAAAGCAGAAGTGTTTTAGGGTCTAAAATTCCTAGTGCTTTTGATACATCCACAGGGGCATCCAAATATATCAAAATTTTAAAGAATCACTATCCATCCATTTTTCAAAATTTCCCAGAACTTTGTAATACCTTTAACTATATATATTCGATTATACAAGCATATGGCCTTTTGGGGTGGATATGTGCGCTATATAGATATCCAATATACACTATCTCCCCAAACAAATTATAATCAAACAATAATATTCAGCTTTTATTTTGATTTCATTGAACATTGAATTAAAATTCCTCTGTGGATGGAGTAGTTATATGAAATTAATTATATCCTTCAATCAACTATAACCATCATTCCCTTTCATTAGAGTGCTGATCTTTTTAGCTTTAAACACTAAACAAATTTGAAGAAGTAATTAACTGTGACCACAGGTGTGTGCATGATAAACAGCCATTGACGCATTCCAATCTCACAATTGTATCAAAAGATTATGACGTTTGTTCTTTGATTATGGCTTGTGTCAATTTCCTCCTCTTTCTGAGGCCCCATTCACATCCGACATGGTTGGTTACAATTCAACAAACAAATCGCTGCTGTTAAATGAAAATACTTGATTGTAGTTCACTGTATATCTAAGAATATACAGGTATTATAGCCAAATTATACTAGAAGCTCTATTGCAGAATCCCTCTAGCGCCATCTCGGGTCAGCCATAGCAGTATAGGCCCGTAACTCACTGCTTCCATAGCTGCGCTTTTGGTTCTTGCGTCCAGTCCTCTGGCTGCGAAACATGAATTAGGCATTGTGTTTCACACTGCTGGCATGTTGACCATGAGATGGTACTCAGCTAGGGCGGAAAGTTCATCAGTTCCATATCGCTTTAAAGTCAGCAAGCTAAAGGGCCTTTCTTGCGTGCAGCTACTCCTTTTCACACCACTTATCCATTCATATACACGTAAAAAAGAAAATTTATTTATGACGGTTTTTGTTTTGGAAGTTCTGGGCACACTGCACCTTATGTGAACAGGGCTTAATGGGTCTGTTTTTCTTCCCTTCAAATAAAGGTTAGGTATCAATTTAAATGCTATGCAGTATGCACTTAAAGGGCATGACTCAGAGAGATATAAATATATTCTTTTGATGGCTGCATTCAAATGACAAATCGTCAGATCAAATGGAGGCCTTGATAGATACATGTATATCCATATGGCTCTCGCAAAAATGAATCTTTATTTATTACTTGAATATTGTTTTTGTATAAGGCAGTGTTATGCTTATCCAATGTAGCAATTTTCAGTGTTTATAATTGTCATTTAGTTTAAATTAATTCCTTTTACCTTTGGCTGCCCTGAGCTTTACTAAAAACTTAGGATTAATACATGATAACAATCCATTAAAGTTAATGGTTATTAAAAACTTGCTCTTAAATTTTTGTTGTTGTGAATGCTATAGATTGACTTTGAATGGAATAAATCACCCAAAATATTTTGTTCCTGGTTTATTGGTTTTATGCTGCTACACTTTATTTCAAGTATCAGCTTCAAATGTTATTTCTGTAAGAGACATTGAAAGTTTAATTATGCTTTCAGTAATCATACAAGTGACTTGCAAGTATGTAGACACATACTTTCACAGCGCAAAAGTTTTCATGGAGGTGGTGGAACTCATATGTGACTTGGGTTTTTAAGTTTTTTCTTTATAATCTTTGAATGTTAACTCAAAAAATAGTGGGGAAATGTGGGGGATTGTTTATGATAATAATAATAATAATAATTTATATATAGTGCTTTTCAGGACCATAGGCCCTCTCAAAGCTTATAAACATGTACATATCAGCTGTACACAAATATTTTTCAATTGACTGGTCCCCTTTAAATCTTCTAAATTTCACCCTTCTCAGTATATGCTGGATGATGAAGATAACGAGATGGAGGATGAGTCTTATCTAGAGGATGTCGTCGAGGAATCCACCTGTCTTCCGGCCGTACCAGCCTGCTTAGAACCCTCCGCCCTCCCTACCAAACTCTCCCTCATCTTCGTCTACACCCAGCTCGTCATCCGGACCATGGCCCTCTCGGGAGGGCATCGTCCCTACCGGTCCCTGGTCCCGGCCGGCCTTCGTGAGGTGATGTTGAGCGGGGTGTGGAACCATGTGGGGCTCTTTAGGATGGTGCAGATATGCATCCTTGGGTTTTTCTATCCATATAGGTTATACAGAGAAAGCGTAGAAGCAGATGAGGACTGGTAAAATCTTGACCCGTGTTACACCAAGATTAACCTGAGGCTTGATGGCTCGAGCTAGGTGTAACTGGACAGCCGGTCCAAGGCTAGCCCAGGATAACTAAGTGCATGTAAACTAAGTGGAAGAAGACCACCATGATATCTTTTCATTTGGCAGTGTAAACGGTTAAAATCAAGGGCCTGATTTATGCATCAGTTATCAGGCCACCTTTTTGTGCTGGGTCTGTGGCGGGCCTTTGATACAATCTTAGGTATAAAGGGGGCCAGTGGCTTAATACCGTGTATGTAATTGGGTTTTTGACAGACATACTAATCAGATCTAATTAGTTAGGTCTGCTGGCTGACCTTTAAAGTTGCCATGGGAAAGACACTACTTGGTTTCAAACCAGAGTCTATCCGAGTCGAGTTGAAGACAGAGACAGAGAGCTTACCACATCTCTACTAGTTCCAAAGTCTGAATTTATTGGCTTTGGTTAGCACAGGTATCCCTAGAGCAGCATGATCATGCGTTAGCGAGACATTGATCTACAGTACACGCCGAAAATCTCCGCAACACGGTAACACAATATATTTTTTTGATAACACGGTTTACACGATTCACCTGAATCGTGTAACTGTGTAATCATGTAGACTTACACGATTGAAGATTGTCGCTCTGAATCGTGTAATCGTGTAAATAGTTAAGTGCATTGGTGGGATGATTCGACCAGATGCAACAAACGTGTAACTGTGTAACCGTGTAAATTTACACGATTAAAGATTGTTGTTCTGAATCGTGTAATCGTGTAAATAGTTATAATGGTTATAAGGGCATTGGAAGGATGATTCGACCAGCTGCAACAATCTGTTAATCGTGTCTTGCTTTCACCACTCACTTAAACCAAGTAATTGCCTTATACACCACTTTCCTACATCAGGTAATTACTGTACTTTATATTCGTGTATAAACCTCATTACTTTCTACTAACCTGCACCATGAGACAAGGTAGGAAAACGTCAGAAAGAAGAAGACATGATAAATGAAAAGTACAAGAAAAAAGATTGCTATGAGGAGAAGGGAACGTAAAAGGAAGATTAGGGTTGAAATGGCACGATAAAGATAAGAAGAAAAACTATGCAAGAAAGGAAAAAGGAAAACAAAAAGTTTTAAAAAGAAGTTGATCGGAAGAAAAGAAGGGCGAAACATAGTGAAAGAAATAGAAATGAAAAGTAGAAAGACTTTGAAATGGAGAGGAAATGAGAGAAAAAAAAAAAGATAAGAGTGGAACACAATAAAAGAAAGAGTGGCTCGAAAGATAAGGGGGCAGTGGAAAGATATTGAGAGAAAGAGAGAGTGACACATCTAGACATCGTAATCTGCTCACCATCACCACTGAAAATAAATTGTTTTACAATTTCAGCGAGCAATCGAATCGTGTAAATTTTGAATCGTATATACGTGTTGCGGAGATTTTCGGCATGCAGATTACACGATTACATGATTCAACCTGAATGGAGGAATCGTGTAATTTTACACGATTACACGTTTACACGATTCAAATTTCGCTTAATCGGCAAAAGACGAATTGTGTAAAATAAATGGTTACACGATTCCCGCGAGCATTCAAATCGTGTAAATTGTGTTGCTGAGATCTTCAGCGTGTACTGTACATTTGCCACACTCAACCCAGGTGAAGTAAAAATGGGTGCCCAGAAGGAAGAAGTTGCTTTTGAATGCCATTGAGCCTTGTCATGACAGCCAAGCTAAAGCTGGGGTAAATATCATTCATGCACATGTGAATAGTTAACCAGGAATATGGTGTAGTGTGAATTGTCAGTATTAACATTCCAGTTGAATACTACATACCTTTACAGAAAATGGAGAAGGAAAAGATGAAGTTTAAGGAAAATTTTTGATAATGTGGAGCCCACAAAAATATGTGTATTACTTTATTGGCAATAATGCATAATTCTTGTCATAGAAAAGTATATGAAGATTGTTTTATAAGCAGACGAGAAAGTAAAAAATATAAGAATAAGCATGTGTACTCCTTTTTGTAAATCACATCAAACCTGCAGGCACTCATTGGTTTTAAGTGAACATCTTTTTACACGTTGTCTCTGTAAGATACTATTTCCTCAGTTTGTGAGACTTGCCATTTCTGTTCATGGCCTCCAAGGTTTCAAATTTGAATATTCTTACTCATTACTCAGCCCTTGAATGATTTTCATTCTTAAAGAAAGAAACTATCAAAAAAAATCATAAATACAACCCCAAAAAAGAGAGAAAATAAATGTTGATCTGTGATAGATTGAATCGTTCACCGGAAGTGCCTCAGACTAGATTGCTAAACGAAAATCATTTGTGATTGCAAAGAAAACTTTCAAATCATGCCATTTGTTGTTGTTGTCTTGTGTTGAAATAAATGAGATGATTTTTGTCTTCTGCAGCTGAGTTTTATCCATGAAATAAACTACCAAGAAATTTGTATGTGATGTAGTTCCTGTTATGTCAAATATAGTTACAATACATGCTTTGTTTTACTTTGTATTCTATTTTTCTCGCAGTGGTTCTGCAAGAGGAGTGAGAGAATTGAATGACGATGAATGAATGTTCAATAAACCATATCCACCAATGCACCACAAGGTTGTCACACAAAAACTAGAGCTATTTCACACTTTAAAAAAAAATAATTCCAATCATGATAGCTAGGTAATTTAATCATGTACCTGGGGAAAAAATTGGGACAAACGGAAATCACACTAGATTCCTTTTTGCAAAAATGCAATTCATTGTGGTCAGCACTAATGAGTTTTGCCTTGCTCGTGCAAATAATATAATTCACATGGTTAATGGTTGCCTTAGTGTTTCATTCAATTGTTTTGTCTATGTGGACATTGCATTGAAATAAAATCCCTCTTTTCAAATGTTTCTGTTGTGGGGAAAATAGAAATGAATCATCTATGTTTGTCAAAATTTCTTTGGTGAATGAGTTATTTCACCTTTTGATGTTCTTTAATTCTTTCCACCTAGCCTGAACAGATAATATTCCTGTTATCATCTTCTTTTCAATTTGTTTATATTTTGGAGGATGTGCGCCAATAAACCCAATCCTTATGTAGAAAAAGAGAATCAATATAAATCTGGCACAATTAACCCGTTAAAAAGTATTTGAATTGTTCATGCTGTCAACAAGCAGAGACTTTAGTTAGGGGATATTAAAAATGATGGATAGGTATTACGATGATGAATAAAATGAAATATGTGTGCTCTTGATTATATCGAGCGAATAATAATTTGCATAGTTGATGGTAATAATGCTAATCACATATTTTTGAAAATAAATCACAATAAGCTGTTATGAACCAAGCCTAGCCCCCCCCCCCCCTCTCCCTGTGGCCTCTCAATACAAAAGAATGATTAATCAATTATTAAATTATTAGATTAATAATTAAGTTGCAGGCTTTTGTAAAGAAAGGGGAAATTGTAGAACGCTGTACTTTTCATTTTCAATTGTTTTGTTAAATACATGAGCAAGCAGAAGTAGAAAAAAAAATATTACTAACTTAAAAAGTGAGCCAAAAGGCATAGTTTTCTTTAATCACACCGTCATCAGTTTGCGGGAAATCTTTCTGCGTTTTGATTTTGCCAAAATTTTCCAGAAGATTTATATACAACATGAGAAACCTTTCAAATGTAGTTAATTTGT
>BEXV01000282.1:230770-241627 GCA_003118195.1 Hemicentrotus pulcherrimus | reverse complement strand
TCTCCCCCTCTCCATCTCTCTCCCCTCCCTCTCCCCCATCCCTCGCTCCTCCTTTCGCGGATATACAGGGTAGAATATCTCGGGAATACTCGACCATTTAAGAAATATCACGAGGCGTAGGCATTATAATTTGCCTTGACATTCTACCATGCTGTCTCTCACCAGCATCATTAGGTATCGAATGTATACCTTGGTTAAGAGGTTTGAACTTTGAAGATAAGTTAAAATGTAATGAACGATTCTAGACTTGACCTCCAGATCAAATGTAAACGGATATTTACTCTCCACGCTACATCATTTGGTATCGAATGTATACTTTAGTTTAGAGGTTTTATCTTTTGATAGAGATTAGGTTAAAATGGTATGAACGATTCTAGACTTGATCTCCAGATCAAATGTATACGGATATTTACTCTCCATGCTACATTATTTGGTGTGGAATGTATACCTTAGTTTAGAGGTTAGATCTTTTAATAGAGATTAGGTTAACATGGTATGAACGATTCTAGACTTGACCTCCAGATCAAATGTAACCGGATCTTTACTCTCCATGCAACGTTATTTTGTATCGAATGTATACTTTAGTTTAGAGGTATGATCTTTTAATAGAGATTAGGTTAAAATGTTATGAATGATTTCTAGATTTGACCTCCTGTTGAAATTTGTGTGGGTCTTTAACATTACATAATGCGACTACCGTGCAACATCATTTGGTATGGAAGGGTTTCTTTAGAATAGAGGTTTGATCTTTGAATATTAGGTTAAAATGTAATGAAAAATCCGAAATGTAACCTCCAACGAAAATGTATACGGATTGTTTACGCCTCATGCAAAATCATCTGGTATGGAATATACATTGGTTTGATCTTTAAAGATTAGGTTAAGATGTAATAAATGAACCTATAGATTTGATCTCCAGACCAAATGTGTACGGATCTTTACTCTCCATGCAACATTATTAGGTGTAGAATGTTTTCATTTGTATTTATTTGATGGATTTGATATTTTGAGAGCAGGTTAACGGATAATGAATGCTCCCTGATTGAACTCCAAGTTCCATTGCCCAAGGCTTTTTCAACATGATAGCGTGTATGTGGTCTCTCTCTGCAACGTTATTCGGTATAGAATGTATACCTCATAGTTAGGGGTTAGATCTTTTTGTAGCAAGTGCATGATCCCGCATAAATTCTTAGTTTTTTAAATCTATGTATTGAGCAGGCCACCCTGCATCGGCAAAGAATTGAGTAAATACATGTTCGTCATTGAATAAACCTCCAGTTCAAATGCAAATGATGCGAGTTTACGCCTTTCTGCATGCTCTATAAAGCAAACGTAATTTCGAAATTTTTCTTATGACTGCACCAAACGTGTATAAGACATGAAAAGGCGCCACTAAAAGTTACAAATAAGGCGACCATAGATCTGATGCAAGCAGGAATGAAAGATATTTATGATGCAAAAGGTAGTGACAATGTGTAGATTTGTTTACGATTGAGAATACGCCACTTGTTGTACCTTGTTTATGATGCCAGTAATATTGCACTCGTATTATAACCACTCAGTCTCTATCAAAATTGTGCTTCGTTGTACTCTAACAGATAATTATGCTCTTTGTATCTATTTTTGCATTGGAATGTGCAATTGTGAATTTCGGTATTTATTGCTCTATTTGATGTTTTAAAATAAATAATTTGTTACTCTTGTATAATCAGTATCATAATGAAAACAGCTTCGCTGGTCATGTTTGTATCCTGTATAACTATAAGTGAAAATAAATACTTAAATATGCCAAGTTGTCAATATTTGTCAAAGTTGAGAAAAAATTAAGTACAAGTCAACAAACTTCTAGGATTGATGATATGCAACTTAGTTTTACTTTGTTTACGATGATTTGAGTATGTATTTTTATTTTTAATTTTAGTCTCTATCATCTAATTGGCTCTACGTCCTGAGGAGGTCATATTTTCGTATCTAAATGTTAGGTTGACGGGTTCTTGTAATGATGACAAATAGATTGTTTAGCTTCTAATTCTTCTTATGTTAGTTAAAAATAATTTCATATAAGAAATATTCCCTGAAATGGATTGCTCTTCGGATACCCTCATATTTGAAATATGATGAGAAACAGTTGGAAAATTTTGACGAAACTTTCCTGCCGCACGTGTGTGTAGTCCCGTATATCCATTTATGTGTGCCGTGCTTGAGATTTCAGCAAAACGGAGGCAATTTCATCTTATTTTGGTGATTCCAAAGCTTTCATCCCTCGTATACATCAGCTTGTCCCAATTGCCTCCAGATATTTTCATTTACAGTCATTGCATAACCAGGATTCGACTGTTTTTTGAAAGGTATACAATCATGTAACTCCACTTTCAGTACGCCAAGCGTGCAGGGGTCAATAAACCTTCTCGAGTAATCCACTTGTCATATCTCTTAATGACAGGGCCTCATGTATAATGCATAATCAATTTTAAGAAATGATAACATTCTTCCATGACTCATACATACATAGACAGGGCCCAATTATGTACAAAGCAACAAATCACGAAATCAGAAATCAGAAAGACGCGCCCGATTGCATGACTTATTATCCTCCGTGACGCTATCGATCAACAATTATATTTGGCAAATATTAGGTTGTCTTTTGATAGGGCACGTGACCTAATCTTGTTGTATGATGACGTTTGGATGTATGTTTCAAATCAGAGCTACATGGGTATTTCTCATTCAGGAGAACTTAGTGGATCCGGGAGGGGGAGGGGATAGCATCCACCCCACCTCCACGGCAAAACCCAATTTCTATACCTTACATACATAAACGAAAAGAAATTTACACAAATCTGTATTCGTAAATCGTGAGCCCCTGGCTAAATCATTTGAACAAAAATTGAAAAATGTGGTCACGGTTTTTTTTTTCTTCTTCTCGGCCTTGTGCATTGCCCCCCCCCCCTCCAAGAGAATCCTGAACCTCCAAATGGTGAGTATATTAGATCTATGATTGATTATTGATGCAAGAAAATGAAGAAATTTTGTATTAGTAAGCTTCTGAAGTTGATCAACTTTTCACCTTTCGACTTTAATCATGACAATGCAGCAACGAATCTTTGAAGAATATTATTACTTATAGATATTTCCGTGGCACTAGTGTTTCCTTTCAAATGTACAACATAAACACTGTTCAAATAACAATGGTGAACTAAAAAAGTAACGTTTATATCCAAAATTAAAGCCTGTCACTAATATGTTAAATTTACATAACGATGAAGTTTGTTACATTCTTTTAATTGTTAACATTTCATTGAATACTTTTTAAAATTATTATTGAACTGTCAAATATGAACCAAATGAAAAAATGTCATACTACAACTCAATTTACTTTTCTATTTTCTGGTTAATATGACATGAAATACCTACTGACATTGAATAATTTTTGAGTCCGCCTTCCATCTCCAGCCTTACCGCTCACGATGGCGGTATCCTGCGTTCTAAATTACCTCTCTAATTTATTGGAAAATATTTACTGTATTTTTCTTATCTTGTTTGTATGCTTCGTATATGTTTAATGTATGATATTGTTGTACATGGTTTTCTATTTAATTACTTTTGTAAACATTTTATTCATTGTATTTGTTATTGTTCGACTTTTTGTAATTTGCATCCTTGTATATTTATATTAATCCTGAGATTACCAATAAAGTATGTTGTACATTTTACATAAAAATTAAACCTTTTAGCACATATTTTACAAAAGGAGTCATTACTGACAGGTGCAAATGTTGAGTTTATAACAACGGAACTGTTCTTTTCTGAATTAGTTTGAAATAGAGTCAAAATAATCAATGTCCCAACCCTCCCTTTAACGCCATCACTTATATCCTCCTTTTAGTTTCTGTCGATTTCATAAAAAAATTGAATCAAACTAAAACTGTGTGTGCGATTGTGAAATTGTATGATTTTTGTTTGTCCATCTGGAAAGGAGTGGGGTAGGATTTGTTTTCTTTTTGTTCATTTCTCACATGTTTTCTTTCTCCTCCCACCTCTTCTTGTTCAATTATCAATCATCCACCCTCCCCCTCTCTCTCTCTCTGTCTGTCACACACACACACACACACGCACACACACGCACACACATTATCTCCCCTCCCCCTCTCTCTCTCTCTTTCTCTCTGCTTTCCAAGTGAAAGTCACTGGCGTAGAAATTGAATTCAACTCTGGCCCATATTCCCAGATGTTCCAGCAGCCGTCTTACAGTCGCCATCTCCCCGTTATTTCCCTCCCATCCCTCCTTCGCTCTCTTTCCCTAAACATTCCGCCTTCATATGGGTACCAACTTCGGATCGCACGCGCACGGAACCACTGCAAAATGTTCATGACGCAGTCCGCGCGCACCCCGTATTGGTAGTCAGCGTTACAGTATAGGACGCCATGCGAGCTCTCTCCAAAATGGCGCCAAGATGTGAAGGGATGTTTTAGAAGCGAAAAGGTATTTTGGGTAATGCCTCATGCCCCCGACTAGTCGTGCTTCCGTGCCGCTCACTCACATTTCATTCCCAGATATCGACTTGCGCAAAGAGAAGAGTCTTTACAACGATTTATGGCGTCGACAAATTGGCGTTTTCTGCCCTTTTTCGACCGGACAGGAAAAGGCCAAAGCAATTTGGAAAAGCCCCTTTTTATTCCTGCTCCTCCTTCTCTCTAGTTTCCTCTTTCTTCCTCTCGTTCTCTCTCACTCTCTCTCTCTCTCTCTCTCTCTTCTCTCTCTCTCTCTCTTTATCTATCTATACAATCTCACGCATTCTTTGTCTCCTCAGCTCTCTCTCTCTCTCTCTCTCTCTCTTTCCTTGACCCTCTTTCCTTGTCCTGCGTTTGAATAATGTCTTAACCTACACACGAATTCTCCATGCACCTAGGATTGTCAAATTACCTTTCCAAATGCCAAATGCATTTTTTTTTCTCTTTCGAATTCAATTTGCGGCTATTTTAAGTGCATGAAGTATCTTGAACACATGTAATATTATGTGGACGGGTACTACCTTGACCATAATTTATATGGGATCGTTTTTCATGTATTTAAACTAAAGTCACGATTTTGTGTAGTTTGAAGCGCTTTGGAATTAGAATATCATGCAAATAATAAAAAATAACAAATTCAGAGTGTTTATACTATAATATACACACAGCCCCCCCCCCCGACCAAGAACGAAATTAAAAACATGTAGTTATGTTTCTTTAAAAGTAATATATCATGGCAAATTACCTTTCATCCAGGAGATTTCACGTAACACTACTGAGATCAAATTAAATGGATGCGTATAGATTGTTAGTTATTAAATTATTACCCCTTTATAAAGCAAGTATCTATTACTTTTACTTAATCTTTGTCATTATTTTTTATTTATTTATTTATTCGTTTTATTTAGACAGGGTAACTCTCTCAGTATTAATACTGTTTTTCTGAGAGGCCCTATGATTTCATTGCTTTAATTATTACATGCTATCACCTACTTTGTTTCCTGTAATTTTGATGTTTGCTTTTTCTGTTGTACAAAACCTGTACACTTTCAGCTTTCGAGCCGCGATTGATCTTTATTTCAATAAACCATTACTATTACTAATCTACTACTACGTTTCCTACAAGGGGGCATCTGAAACCAATACATTTTGAAACCAGTTATTGTACGTATGTGTGTGATGATTTCGATTGAGGAAAGGTTTCTAGCATTACGCTATGTATTCAATCTTCTAGGCGGATACTTTTATGAAGAGAATAAACAAAATTATCATTTTGCCTTTGACGGATATGTTCTTCGTTGGACTTTTTAATAATAGAATGCAACTTAACCTAACTTTATGTTTTTGATGGACATTTTCTACGTGGTTATTTTTAATAAGAAAAAGCAATCCAACCTAACATTATGCTGTTGATACCAAATGTGTAGGAGGTGGTTCTACCTATCTCTATGGTGTCCAGAGCCATTGAAATCATCTTCATGTTTTTATGTATAAACTTGAAGGATATAAAAACCCATCCCTGACGTGCACGGATCACTCACCGGCGCTGCTATAAACCCTCTCGCGTGGCGCCACTTTCCAATAAACGATCACGTGACACTCATTTCGCCCAATCATATCACACGCTCATCATTCAATCACATGACCCATTTCTGGTATTTTCATAGCCGAGAATTCGCGTTCTGCTCTTGGCCATGAGGCGTGCATTAAAGCCCCATGAAGGCCAGGGGATTTGTCTTTCTCTTTATCCGTCAATTCCTCCCGATCTGACTCCTTTTTAAACTCCATGCCGCTCCTCTACTCTACACATCCCCATCTTTTCTTAGAAGCGAATGCTGGATTTAATCACGGTATTTGTTGTTCGTGTTGCTCGTCCTTTTGCCCGTTTTTTATCTTTTAAAGTTCAAATATCCATCGATCCTTTCTACTTCAGCTTCTAGGTAGGTCTTACCTGTTTCTTCATCTTTACTTCCTTATATAATATTCTATCTCTTTCTATATATCTATCTATGTATCTCTCTTTCTGTTACTTATTTCCCAATTATTCTCTCTCTTTTTTTTTTTTTTTAAATCTCCTCTTTCTTTCTCTCTTTAATTTTTGTTCTCTTTCTGTTTTATTTCTATGTTCATCTCTGCCACCATCTCAGTTCGTATCTCTTTATTCCTTATCTATTCTTTGATTCTATTTTTGTTCTTCTCCTCTTTCTCTCCCATTCTTTCTATGCATATCTGTATCTCTTCATGTGCCCATGCAATTAAAGATATTTTTAAACTGTGTGTCTACCTATCTTAACATCAGTTCTATGTTTATTTAATACTTTGGTATAGCGATTTTCAACATTAAGTATTAATAAAATCATCTCAATATCCATCTCCACCTTTTCCCCTCTTTCACTTATCCTCCACTTAAATTGTCTGTGCCCCCCCTCTTTTTGAGGCTACTGTATCAAACCTGTCTCTCACTCAATGTTTTCTAAAATAGCAACTGTTACAAAAGATGAGATACCCCGTAATCTGCGAAACTGCTTTCACATTCTTCTACAATCATGGTAGAAAGGGAAAGTACAATCAATATTAAAGGTTGTGCACTGTACGTCAATCGAGAAGGTTTAAAGGCCAGTGTGAACAAGGCACTGACATTCCTTTAATAGAAGAAACGAGGAAAATAGGACTCCTCATCATGCTCTCAGCACTTTCTGGCCTCTGTTTTCATTTGCCCCCTAACGCTGGCCGATTTCCCTTATTTTACCAAGAGCATGTACAAGGCCGAGCCTTGGTGATGTGCTCCTGACCCCACTCCCGGGCATCCGCAGTTCCGCTCCCGACACTGCTACCTGGTGGCGTAGCTAAGGGGGTCGCGCGGTACGTACCCCCTTTTTTTAAATTGAAAAAAGAGAGTGAGAGAGAGTGGAGGATATAGGGGGAAGGCAACGAGAAAGTGATAGAGAGAGATAGAGAGAGAGTGTGTGTATGTGTGCGTGTGCGTGTGTGTGCGTGGGTGTGTGTGTGTGTGTGTGTGTGTGTGTGTATGGAGGATGGCGGGGGACAAGGAAAACTACCCCACCCCGCCCCTTCCCTCATTCTACGGCCTTGTTCTCTGGCAATGCACCCCCTTGATATTTCCAGTTTCCCCTTCCTCATGAGACAAGTGCCCCTTCTCAAATACGGGACCCGTGCTACGCCACTGTATACCCTAACTAACCAGCTCACCGTCTGAATGATAAAAGACTGGCTTTCATTTTGCCTGGAGAAAAATGAAAGAAGAACATGTCAACTACCCTCCCCTTTGGGTGATGATACGTATTGATTTCATGCCGAGATTCTCTTTAATCTCGAACCCGGACATGAACATGTAACAATCAAGGATAACATATATATTGTTCCTTTGTACAATTTGGGAAAAAGTCTTCGCGTTAAAGAATGTTAAGAATCGTAAGTGGAAAAATAGTTTTGATTTTCAATACAAGTAGTAAGAATATAATTCCTGTCGTGGCGCGAATAACTCTAAACTTATTCTAAACGTCTTGAATACATACTAAAACATAACCTTTTATATCTTAAAACTTTATCAATAACCGCATTGTCACCCTTCTTTTGTTATCTTTTCTTTGGCTTTCCAACATTGACTTCCAAATCTTAAATAGTGACTTTGAAAACATTTAAGATATCTATATTACCGTAGATAATTTCCATTACTACATATTATAATGCAGATATTTATATATATCATACTTGGGGATCATTTTCTTTAAAAGCTTGAACAAAGCAGTGCAATTAATTTCTCATACGTTGAAACCTCGAGACAAAAGTAACAACTTGAGATGCCATGCCAGCGATCTGCCAAGTAAAGCGGCTTATGAAATTAAGATTCCTGTCATTTTTTCCCCAGAAGAAACACGATTTTTGTTCTTCTTTAATATTTAACGCGAAGGTCTGTAAACAAGCATGTGCTACATTTGTCAAAATGTCAAATGTATCATATCTATTGTAGCATCGCCGTGAAAGATAGAGAGGAAGAGAGAGAGAGAGAGAGAGAGAGAGAAAATAAAAATAAATGAGATACAGACAATAGACACACCCACACAATATATCTTCACAGGGTCCCCAGGCAGTGTTATAGTTATGTCATATATGATAGAACACCGCGCCCTAGAATAATATCGCCCTAGAAATTGGCCCTTTTCTTTTCTGTGCTGATTATTTATAAAAGCAACACTCGATTTCATTAAATCTGGGCATGATATTTTCATAGCACCATAAACTGTAGCTAATGAAACTCCATTAACATGACGTGACCTTTTCGAGAAACTGTACGAAAAATGTTCCAGTTATCTATCTTTATTTTTGTATTTTTTTTGTATTTGAAACAATCAGCCTTGATAGTTTTTTTCATTTTTAAATCAAGATGTGTTTTCTTTTTCATTTAGAGAATAGTTCAATATTTTTATATCCATGATTATACGTTTAGATTAAAATCATTTGAAAGCATTTTTTTTTATCATTGCTTACAATTTTACTAAATATATATTGTTATTATATTGGTTTTTAATTATTATTGTGTAATATGTTGGTGTATATAATAGGTACAATGGTATATATTGGTATATATTAGTATATAATGGTAATATAATGATATATATTGGTATATATATTGGTACTGAAGATACACCACAGCAGTTACTTAGTGTGGATCCAGTAGTTGAATGGGTACCGGCATTGTGGTTGGAGGGGGGAGAGGGAGAGAGGGGGCGACGCCAATCTTACTGGTTGGATGAAGTGCGAAAGGATGCGGATTTCACGGCATGTGTGGGAAAACAGTCATATCATCTTCTTCTCTGTTTCCCTTACCATCTCCCTTCTCTCTCTCTCTATCTCTCTCTCTCTCCCTCTCTCTCTCCCCTATCCTTTTCTATCTCATATATCTCATATCTCTCATATCTCTCGATCGCATTGTTTTCGTCATTCAACTGGGAGCACGGGGTGCATATCCCCACCCCATTTAATGCATCTCAACTTAAAAGTGGATTGAACAAGAAAATACTCTATCACCAATCAATTCAGTTCCCACTGGGTAAAGTCTAAAACTGATCTACCAAACAGACTATTCTCGAAATGTTCGGTCCCGAGAACTGTTGTTATTGTATGCAATGTAACACGTAGAAACTCTCGCTCTGACTCCTGGGGGGTGTTTCACAAAGATTTTAAGCCGAACTTAACTCTAAGTTGGACTTAAATATTTTAGAGAGCCATTTGTAGCCTTATAATGAATATATTCAAAAGCAAAAATTCAAGTATTTTAGACTTTTCATTAATTCCACATCAAGAACACGAAATCTCCTTGATAATAGAAAATATGAATAATTTGAATCGACATTTTGTGCCTTTTAAAATAACTTTTACAAAATATTTTCAAGGATACTAATGGCTTTTCATAATTGTTAATTCCATCTTAGTATATTTGTGAAACACCACTGGTCAATTGCCCCTAGATATGACCCTTCCGGGTTTGTCACGGTTCACGAGACCGAATCCTTCGGCCTCCTTGATTATTTCACCACTATACTGCAATATTGTAACATGACGAACTGTTGTATAATTTGCCTTAGTCCATATTATGTTGGCATGTAATTATGCTTATATCTTTTTCTTATTTCTTTGGTAGAACGTATGTTCATTAAGTGTTTTTTAATTGTTTATGGTATTTAGGCAGTAGTAACGTGACACGTTTAAATAATTTTAACTAAGTGTTATGTAAGTTTGTTACAATGTATAATTTTATTCGTGTAATTCATGTGCAATTCAGTTGTGAAACTGCCATTCATGAAAGATGCTATAAAATACCATTTGTCTCATCTTCATCTTGCAAATCTTCGATCTCGTCGAGCCTCGGTCTTATGAACCTTCCAAAACATTTTCGTTTGTGAGCATTCTGTATTTTGAACCTTGTGTCAAATTACTTGGAAGTACCTAAGAAATGGAACTATACAGTAGACTTCACATCTTCCCTAGATGTCTCCCATTGTGGAAATGGCTCCAGAACCTCCTGTTTTGTCAGCGTTCTTTTTTTTTTGTTGGACCTCGGTTCAAATTACTTGGAAGTGAAACCGGGAAGTACCCTAGAAAAGAAGCTCTACAGTAGACTTCACATCTTCACTAGATTTCTCATATTGTGGAAATGGCTCCGCATACAAAAACACCTTCGGTTTTGCGAACATTCTGCTTGCGTACATAGGTTCCATTTGGAAGTCCTCCTGAATGGATCTCTAAAGTAGACTCACATCTTCTTTAAAGATCGTCAACACTACTGGGCCAGAAGGGACTAGACCACACAGCGAGGTCACTGAC
>BEXV01000282.1:206680-219350 GCA_003118195.1 Hemicentrotus pulcherrimus | reverse complement strand
AATACAATACAATGAATATTTAGGGCGCCTTTCCCATAAGGCTCAGAGCGTCAAATAATATTATTGGTCTTTACTACATGTAGTAATTAAAGGCTACAATTAGATATTCCATATAAAATATCAAATTCAATTGATTAAATTAAATAATTAAACATAGAATGATAATGTTAAAGAGAGAGGGGAGTGGGAGAGGGGACGAGAGAAAGGGGGAAAGAGAGGAAAGGAAGGGAGAAAGGACAGAGGAGGAAAGAGAGAGAGAGAAAGAGAGCGACAGAGAGAGGGAAAGAAATAAAGAGATGTATAGAAAGAGGAAGTGAAAGAAGAGAGAGTGACACAAACAAAAAGAAGAGCGGAAGAGTAAGAGAAAAGGAAAGATTAGAAGAAGAAAAAAAAGAAGAATAAGAGATAGAAAGACAGATAGAAAGATAGACAGAGACAGATAGAGAAAAAAAAGACTCGTAATGTGATCAACTGCTATTTGGATTACAGCATCTCGACATGCGGCCGGTCTATGCCTTGGGGACTCAAAAATCTCTCCTATCTCTGATAAAAACGTGGACGTGGTGAGAATCAACTAGGTCAATGCAAGAAATCAAAACCCTATCCTACATAAGCTGTAAAACACAAATTTCTCTTAATGTAATGATGATGGAATGACTTCCAATTACAGCCTGGCAGAAATGCGGGGTTATTTCTTCCCCGATTTCACACGACCACCGATGAATCAAAGGCTTGTATTACCACCATTCTTATGTTACCGGTATATCAATCTCAATCAGTAATGTCAACAGTGATTAAATCAATAATGAAATAAATATATTAATCTTGACTATAGCTTTGGTCTTTTTGCAAGAGCAATGGCGCTTTGCCATTATACATCTGTAATGTCATTATTTTATAAAAAATGGATATGATTAGTATAAATATTTACAATATAAATTAAAACATGAACTCACATTAAGTGTTAAAGATTGCTCAACTTTCAATGACGTAAAATTAGAGGGGAAAAGGCCAAAGAGAGTTATGAAGATATTTATAAAGAAAGAGAAGGTTTATTGAAAGGTATAGATAGCCAAGTACCCACAGGGAGAGAGAGAGAGAGAGAGAGAGAGAGAGAGAGAGATGAATTATGAAGCCTTATTCGCAGGTGATGACCATAACAGAAACGTTAAGCTTATTACACTGGCAGTTCTTTCTAGTGCTTTCTACCGTAGATATGAAAGTAGCGGTTTAAGCAAATATTCATTTTTAGGTGGCAAAACATAATATACTTGTTTGTTTCCATCATGAATGATAAAATGATATATTTAAACGCTTCGATCAACAAGATATAAAGTTGTTATGGCGACAGAGGATCACCCTATTTCCTCAGAAATAAAGAATTTCTTATAATCATTTTATTATATGCAAAGTATTTTGTATAGTTTCCAGAAAAAATGAATTATTTATGACAAAAAAGTATTATCATCTTTGTTTACCTTTCTGTTGGAAATGAAATAAATATGAATATATACTGTAATCTATGATAACCCCCTCCACCTATGAATTAAGGAAGTAGAACGAAAGAAAGACGGGTGATAAAGATATGAGGAAAAATAAAGGGGAAATGGAATAGTGAAGAAAAAGAAAAAAATAATCCCCCCCCCCCCGCCGCCGCATAGCTATGCCCCTACTACCGATATATTGATACGATATAAGGAAAATTGAATCGGATCCTTAAAACCATTGCCGGAACTCGTAAGCACCTTTAACATTCCCTTACAGGAAGCAAGTACAATGTATCCATTTCCCTTTTTAAAGCTTTCATGAGTATGCAGTGTTTCCATGGCAATCCAAGGTCACGTGGTTGGGACGAGTGAACCTTGGCATTTGTTTATGAGTGTAAGTGGTCAATTTGTTTAAGGTAGAGGGGAAGAGCAAACACGCCAGCAAATGGAATTTGACCACCCTTTCACTAGCAACATGGCACCTTGCAATACGTGGCAAGCGGACGATTTCTCAGTATCGTATGTAGAAATGAAAACCAACGCGGCTTTTGATAACGATCAAAATGAAATTGGAATTGTGAATTGCTTAAAGTAAAAGCTTTTATGAGCAAACGGCGTTGCCATTTAAAATATGAATTACGGAGTTAATAACTCTATCTAAAAAAAAAAACAACACGTTTGTGCCAGTCTTCAGTAAAGTGAGTAGGAAAAATAAAGATGTGGTATCAAATAGTATGCGGCGTTTTTTTGTAAAATTAAGCGGTTTCACTTCTTTCATATCCAATCGTTTATGATTTTACTATGAACTTAGATAGTTGAACGTTGGAATATACAATACTCATTATAAGATAATTGTATCAAAATGATACTTGCGTCTTAGTGCATTTTTGGGTTTAGTACCGACTGCAGATGAGAAGTTATTCGTATGTGTTGTTTTGCTAAATAGAACTTGCCTGTTTGTTTTTATAATCATCTTATATCATAATCATTGTGGCCTTTCATATTCAATTTTAATGCCTGATTGTATTTAGAATAGGAAATTGGATAATTAAGTTTAAAGCTTAGCAGTACCGTTTAATGTAATAAAAGATGTCACTGGAAATGTGTGAGTTTATCTGCGATTTTTAAAGCATTTTTTTTTTTTGCAAAGAGGACCTTGAAAAAAGCACGGAAGACTTGGCCTAAATTGAATAAAAAATGAACAAATAGGGAGAAGTATTTTGCTCGTTTCTTCTTTCTATTACGGTTCTTTTATACCCAACGGCATCGCTGTAAATAAAACTTTCCGTCGTTCCCTTTTAAATATCAAAGTCTTACAGATGGTAATATTTGCAAAGAAAAAGTGATGAATTATTTTCAAGTCCTGCGTTACCCTTAAAGGGATTCGGTAACTCTTTCTCAGATTCTGAAACAACATTCTGGATTGAGCTCATGACGCAATGATAATTATAAACCTTTAGGTCAGTCAGGAACCCCATGACTTTTACAAGCTGATCGCCTGTCTGATTATAAAGATATTTATGATTGGAATTACAAATTTTAAAAAACGTTCGCCAAACGGTTTTCATAACACAACAGTATTTTGGGGGGAAACGAGTATGGTATCTCCGGTCACTCAAATGTTTTTACGTTTTTGAGGCACTTCTTGATCATTTTGAAGCGCTATTTTTTTTAGGGCTTCAATATTACACCATATCAAAGACGCTGATAACACGTACGTGTATCTCAGTTTTAACATTGTTTAACGATCCCTTTAAAGATACTCGACCTCTTTTCGAAATATATTGCCCGAGGGTTCGCTTCAAATATTCTTAGGATCGAGATTTGTACTAGTCGTTCGAATCATGCAATCACAACTGCGGTCTAACCACTCTTCTCGCTCGCTCTCTCTATCTACTTCTCAATCGCCCTCCCTTCCCCCTTCCCTCTCTCTCTCTCTCTCTCTTTCTCTCTCTTCTAATTTGATAAAAACTAGCTCACTGTAATCTTCATTCTCTCTTGTTTCGTTCCCTGTTTATTAATTTCTTTCTAATTAAACTTCATAATAACCATCTATACAACTGCCAATCTCTCTCTCTCTCTCTCTCTCTCTCCCCCCTACTCTCCCTCTCTCTTTTTCTCTTTATCACCCTCAGTTCAGGTCAAGCTTTTATTTACTTCCTCTTGCTTACTTCTCTCCCGTCTTTAATTCTCTGACTCTCATTCAACTTTCCTTTACCCATCTATACATCTGCCAATCTCTCTCGCCCCCCTCTTGTTCTCTCCCTCTCTCTCTCTCTCTCTCTCTCTCTCTATTTCTCTCCATCTCCTCTCCCCTGGGAGAATTAAAAAGTATGTCTTAAGATATAACAAAACTGAGGGGGGAAACATTGTTTGTGGTTTTTGAATGGTTTTGTTTAAACAACAGAAACTTTGAGTGCGCAAATCCCACAGCGTTCGTGTAAATCACCACACGATATTAGCACACACTATAAGCACATCGACGCCACATGAGTGATCGTGCACTCAATATTAACACCGTTAAACAGATAATATTCCCTGACAGAGTATAGCCCGACTTTTCTATGTATAGGTCGATTAAAAGTGGCAAACAAACTTTTACACACGTGAATTGACCAGTGATTAATTGATTTAAGGTCCGATTCGATATAACATCATAGTAAATTGTCATGTACCCAGACGTACGCCTCCCATCCCCCTCCCCCCCCCTCCTTTTCATGCGAAGCACATATTTGATTCCGTATTATTGTTAATTTTTGACAGATATAAAACTTGTACAAAATGCATAATGCAAGTGAGTGTCACAAGAACAGGTTTCACAGATTCTGCTCACTCGCTTCGGTTGAGCGCAACATTCGGAGACAGTGGGTCGGTATTCAGGCATGTGACATCACCCCCTATGTGGATATGATTGGTGCGCCTTAACCATGATACACCTGCTGGACAACGTTTCTGTCTGTATTATATAACACGCTTTGGTACATAACTTTCCGGACGTGATAGAATACAATAATAAAAACAACCTTAACATCGTTTAGTTTTGTACTTATTACCACTGTATTCATCAGCAAATTGTAGAAAAAGAGCAAATGCATGGTTGTACACAATATCTGTCAGTCAGTCAGAAAAGGTTAAACATAAGGCATCATTAGTTAATAACAAAAGTAACGTCTTCCTTTCTCCCCTTCCATCTGTTTTTCTTCGGCTACATTTCCATTCAGATTTTATTTAGAAGATGTACTTTTTTCCCGGATGCGATGGCAGGCGTTGTTTGAGAGAGGGAGAGATAAAGGACCGACTGGACGGTGGTGTTTGGAAGACGATCGGCTACACAAGGCGGACAGAAGTCAGACGGATTTGTCTCGAGTCTCTATTCGATGACACGTAGCGTAAGACAATACGGCCTGATACAAAGACAGAGTGAGCGATTCTTAACACATCAACTTTTTTTCTATCTTGGCATGCCAGGCAGAATGTTAGGAGGGGGCGGGACTGCGCAGGAGCAGAGTGGTGTGATGTCCTCTGAAGGGGTTGTAGATGCATGGGGACACCAACGGGGTCTATGGTTATACGGTTAGGTGCAAAGGTAGTGGACATGGGTGGATTCGATCTACATTACCAAGTCCCTCGTAGAGTACTTAAAGCCGTCGGTCCTCTGGTTGCTTACTTACAAGCATATACATGCTTTCTTAGCAATCAGGTAAAGCAATCGTCAAAGATATATCAAGCTTATTATTACTGGATGTCATGGTATAGTGTAAACTGAGATCTCCCTGAAGTTAGATTTGTTGTTTTGTTGTTGTTGTCTTTTAATGTAATTTTTTGTTTTCCAGTCAAACTTGACTATTTTCGCCTCGTCTGGTTCTTTAGTTAAATCATAATAATGAGGTAGCGAGTCATAATTGGTTGAGATTACCCAAATTGATATTTATCCAGGTATAGTACATGATACCTCGAGCCGTATAAGATGTTGCGAAAGCCTTGATTAATCCTATGTCGATGTTATCAATATAATAATATTTAAATGTTTATATATAATATTATTATCCAATGTCATAAAGAGCATGGATTATCAACCATATCGTAATCAACTTTCACCTTGGGTTCAATTTTCATTCTCAGTTCAAAAGCTTCTTATGAAATACCACGTGATGTAGACTGGCGATCTTTACATCATCAATACTCTTTATACTCCTAATAATGTTGCGTTCATGTATGTTGTGCTTTGGGAAGATGGGGAACCTCTAAGATATGGATCATACATGCATGACTTCAGCTATACCTCGCATCTCTTCTTCAATCCTGTGTTTTTCTTCTTTTTTCCGCGATCTTTCGCCAACTTGCAATCACAGTGTGGGGTTTCATGTCCCCTGATTCCTCCATTAAATCCCTTCTTGCCGCCAAAAGGAGAGAAAAAAGGGCGAGTGGGAAACAAAAAACCGTTTGCAGGGGAACTTAGTCGCTGTCCTGACGTCCCGTCGTCTGTAGTAGCCTTACACGGCCTCTCTCTTGGCGCCAGCCTGATGCCGACTTGCATGGTAAGAACCACAGATTGACTATATACTTCAATCCATACATACACATATACATCCTTGCAGTCTGCTCGTTGAAAGGTGCCAACTCGATTCTCACAGGCATCCATACCGCTTTAACTTTTACTCTAGTCTTACTTTAAAGAATTTTTAAAAAAGAAACACACCAAAAGCAAAGCCAAAATAAGAATCAAAAGGCTCGATGATAGAAGAAGAATTACTTTTCGCTAACTTGTTTGATAGCTTTATGCCCTTAAACGCTTTCCCTCATTTTAAAGCATTTTTCCGAGTAAAATGCAAACAAATGAAAGTTTAGTCAAACAAAAAGTTACAACATTCAAAGACTCAATACAACGAGAGAAGTGTGTGCTTTTGAAAAGTTTAAAATCAGTAAGGCCGTGAATCTATCAATATCTCATTCAAAGCATTTATATCAGCAAAATTATATATAATCAAACAAACCAAGCGTTTGCTGTAACAAAACAACAAAAGGTGGCTTAAAAAAGGAGTATCATTTGTCTATTTTAATGACTCTTAGTCCTTTGCTGTTTAACTTTTGATACCCGATTCATCAAGGCACATAATCATTGAAATCGTTGAAATCCCAAGCTATATTTGGTTTATGACAAAACTATTCGACTGCTGAAATTACAAACTAGAGATAGATGTTGAAGTAGGAACCCGTAGTTCCTGGTCTGTTTAGGAAGAAGCTACATTTGAATTTCAAAGTTTATGTTATTATGTTCAAAGGGCGAAAACACGGAGAAAGACAGGTAAGAATACGGGAGGGATAGGGAAAAGGTAGAAGGTAAAAAGACAAGACAAGAAGACAAAAATAACCCTCCTTTATCTTCCATTATTAAGTGACCTTCTAATTCGCGTTTCATTAAACTAGTAAAATCTGTGCCCCTCCCTCAAGATGGAAGTGCCCCTTCATAGCAGAACGCTACACAACTGATGACTGTTATATCAGCACTCACCATGTATACAATTCTACCCATAAACATTATGCAAGTCGATGATATACGAGAGTGTATGCCCCACTTTACACGGAGGCAATATATCCGCGCCCGGGGATAAACAACCTAAGCTTTACATAGGCAATATATGAAAAGGTTTGCCGGTAAATAAACAACCTCAAAATGTATCGATTTCGGGTAGGATATCGGTTGCACTATCGGCACTAGACGCCTCATGTCAGCAAGTCTTATTTTGGCGTCTTCTTGACTTGTGGTCAGTTTGGTGAAACCGATGCCGTCTTGACCTAGCAAGGCCGTGTAGCTATCGGAATGGGACTTCATAGTACTCCCCAAAGGCGGTGTTCACAAGACGGTATTGAGTGGGTTGTTTCAACGGTGTGAATTGAATTTGAATTTTGAATTCATTTATATCTCCAAGCATTGTTCAATTTAAGGAACTTATTTTACAGGTAACTTAACATAGTATAATTATGATAACAAAAGAACCAAACATAATTGTAATCATTTTCTCACAGAATTAAAAGTGAATAACAATAATTGTAAGATGTATTGCAGTACTTTAGGGTATTATCGAAAACCAACGCTTGAATTTGCTATTTTTAAAGATCAATATATGATATATATTGATCTTTACAAATAGCAAATAAAGGTCTTAATGATGCATATTTTCATAATGAAACACAACATGAGATTGATTTGGAAGTGATAAACTCACTCAAATCCTTTGTGTCGCACTTGGACATTTGTTATCTAATTCTTGAAAAGAAAACAAATCGATAAAATTCTATAACTTGAAATAAAAGACGAGAAAAACATTTTTCTAGTCCCTCTTAGGGTCGCAAACAAAACAAGAACAAATGCTCAGGTCGTAATTGCAAGAGCCGAGTTTTATTTGTGAGCTGAGTACGCCGCCGTTTATAATGTGTGCTACCTTCGACTGGGCCCGCCTTACCCGCTTGCTTCGGCGCCAGTACGTCGGCATCCACCCCTCGACAGCCGACCAACTGAATAATCGTCCTCCCACCCCGAAGCTACGGTTTAATCTGGCTCAAAATCTCTCAAAATATCTCGCCTTCATTTACATGTTTTTAAATGCACGGTACAATGTGGAAAAATATAAAATAAGGGCCCCCGAGTGAAGGTGTCGCGATCCTGTATTGTGTTGAAGGCAGAAAGACTACTCCTGATTCGGGTGTGGGCGGAACAGAGAGATAGATAATACACCCGTAAGAAGCAAAATCACTTAAATAGGGCAATTGTAAGTAAGTTTGAAGGACAAACTTTGTCTTCACTGACAAGGAATAGAGGAAACGAAAACAACACAGAGGAACATTAAAGGTTACTGGGGAAATTGAAGAAAGTGTACGGAAAAAGAAATGAGAACATAGGAAGAGGAAGGGTGTAGGCTTGAAGTACGAATGGAACTAGATTGAATTGAAATCAAGTTGTCCTATAAGGTCCTCAGATAGATTTTAAGTGCAAAGGCGTCTTCCCATAGAAGGGTTCGAATTTCTGTATGTATAAATAGCATTTTCCAACCGAAATAATAACTGATCACCCCCTGTTCGGAAAAAAAAATGGAAAATTTCGTTCGACACCCCCTCCCCTTCTTCCAATCTAATATGGTTCAGCAATTCGCCTGATTATGTACTTAAAGCTACAGAATATAATATAATACAAATTAGATCCAATCATCTCAAGGCATGCCAAATTCACATGTTTGACTAACACATCTTCGGTCTTTGGGAAGTCGTCAACCATGCCCTTAAAACAAAACATTGCACAAAACTTTACCATTGATGATAACTTTGCCATCAATTGTAATTATACCATGGAAACCTTGGTTTTGGTCGGCTGTTGAGCCCTGTTACCATGGTAGTTGCCATTGGCGGCAAAGTTACCATCTATGGTAAGTTTTCTGGATTAACACATCTCTCTTATAAGTTATGTACATGTGTTGTCAAGGTTTTCAAGGTAAGAAAGTTGCACCTTGGGGAACACCAAGTCTGATGATTCTGCACGTGGTTATCAACTGCGCCCTATCTCCAAGCCAAGACAATGGCATCTCGAAGAACAGCAAGTCGTTTCACGGTCATAGGAATGCCATCTCGAGGAACACACCCTGTGCGCGTTGTCGTCTCCAGCGTCCTTCGAGACAATAACTGACATTCTTCAGGAACGCCATTTCGTCACAGAATTGTCAACTACATTCTCCAAGTCAAGGGAGTACCGTTTCTACATAGGGTCATCAGCCACGCCCTTCACGCCCCTAAAAGTAAAAACTTGAAGATCAATAGGGACTTTTAGATTCGCATGAAGACAATGGGGATTGCTACGGTCGACGTCCTTTTAATGCACAGCCTTGAATGGAAGTCACACGTATCAGTCCACGCAAATCTAAAAGTCCCTAATGTCAGTCAAACGGCGACATCTCGAGGATCACAAAATTACTTAATTGTTTAGTCTATGGGTTGATATTTCACCGTGTTGGCTCTTTTCATATGATAAAATGTGCAGAAGGTTGAGTGTTATGTGTATGTGTATTGCATACGTTCACTGCTATTAGTAAATTGTATCACATAAAAATCTAGCCAGCATAGAACATTTCTGAACTTAAAGTCAATTCAAACTGTATTTTCCCCGTACTAGGTAAACTTTGTCCGAACAATTGTCAACCAACGTAACTAACCAATCGGCTCAAAATTTAGATGACAATTAATAATTATAGCGTGTATTTTATAATATAGATGCAATATTCAGTTTAATATCGAAGATTGTGAACAAAGGATATTTCAATTGAAAAAAACTTGTTTCAAATGGCATTCGAGGCAGAACTTTAAATGCAGCATAAAGCATCATAACACCGACAGTGAATACTTCTGTGATGGTTCCATATTCATACGCATTATATCCAAATTGAATGTACGTGGTAGAGCAAAACATATTTTAAAAACCGGAAGACCTTTAGAAAACATTTCGTTTCCAGACAAGTACTTCACCGTTTGGAAAGGGTCGTCCCTTGTATAGTGTAGTCCCACTTATTAGCTTTAGTGTCGTCATGATAATGATAATCTGCCAAAGGATTGCGATTTTCTTGGGTGAAACATCAGCGACGGTTTTAACGACGTCTAATTAGCCCAAGGATGGAGCAGGCCGACCTAGTTTTAACATACTCTTTCCTCATCAAAAGGGAACAAACGTCTTTTCCAAAACGCCAAACTGACGCAATTACTGTCAGATGTAAATTGAAACTAATCTGTACTCACAAGCGATGTAAGTGTCAGACTACTGCAAAAACCTTTCACCATCGGTAGGTTATTTTAATGTTAGCTTGTACAAAACAGAACTGGAAATCGCTATCGTGCATGCATCTAACAGTCATATGAATTTGGGGAAATTTGCAGTGACGCAAAGTGTTTGTTTCGTGTTTGTCGCAGTAAGGTCATTAACTGAACCGAATTTTATCCGTATTAAAATCTTCTAACCACTTTCTAATGAGCGCTTTGCAATATAAGAAGGCCATCGTGTACGTATGTTTTTTTGTGTGTACATAGTCCATGATTTATATAAGACATCTGTTTAAATATTCAATTCGATGGAAAATGACGAATGAAGGTGGGTAATGATGTAACAGCTGGAAATATGATCAGGAAAATGCTGCTAATTGACTACCTTACGTGATGATTGGTGTGCACTAATTGGCAATTATTAGAGACGTGTAGAAATAGAAAGAATGTGCAATAGAAAGAAAATAAAAACTCGACTTGTAAAACAGTTTAAGGATTGACGAAATGATACGATATAATGTGGAATATTCATTTGTTAAATTTGTTTTTCATAGGGCCTTTTCTATGAGCAAGATCTGACATTCAGAGTGGCAAACATTCGTAGGAAATGTCACAGATTTATAATGACTAGATCTAAGACTTCTTTATTATGAAGCCAACAGTAAACTTCCCTTAATGGTGAGAATTAACTAGCAATGACCTGATCTAGATGGGTCTCAAATTTCATGATTAATTGGGGAATTTGTCAGTACACAATGATTCATACAAATACATGTCTAAATTGGTTTATTCACACTACAATAACCGCAATATCTGTGGTTGTGCAAGAACACCCCTCTCCACCTATTTTTCAAAATACACAATTATACTTCAACATAAGATATGTGATTTTTCTCTTGTATAAATTACAGGCACTACTATTTTGGTAGTGTTATTTGGTGCAAGGGCAATCTCAAATATGTTTGGGTTTGTTCTATAATTTCTCGTCTGTTTTCCCAGTTTCTAGTAAGCCTCTCCTATACGTGGAAATTTATCTTCAGATGACGTGTGAAAAACGTCATGCTATAAGACTTGATGGATGGCAATCTAGTCGAGATTACCGTCACTGATATCGGGTTGCGATACAGACTACAATAGGCATGAACCTAGATCGGTATGTCATTAGAGCAATCGCTTTTCTAAAGATATGAATGGCGTCAATGTTCGACATAAAATCCCTTTGAAATTAAATCTCAACGTTTTTTTTTTTCCATTTCCTCTGGGCAGCTATACAAGAAATTATTCAGTTTAAAATCGCTTCAATTGTTATATAGCTTCTCAGTTATTGTGTATGCACTGATTCGCTCTAAGTTAATGGTACCGTGTATTGTTACCGATATGGTTTGAGATTATTGCATTGTTTTGCTTTGTAGAAAACAGGTCGCGCGTGACAAAACGAATATTCGATTTGCAAATACATTAATGGCTTTTAGACCACGTCTGTAGATTCAGAAAGAGGGAAAAGGAAAGGAGATGATGGGAATGGTGGGTGAAGGAGAGAGAGAGAGAGAGAGAGAGAAAGAGAGAAGGCAGAATGAAAGAGAGAGAGAGAGAGAGAGTTACAGAAAGAGGAAATATTAGATGGGCGAATAGAGATTTCGTTGGTCTATGACGTTAAGGAATAATAGCGGTGATGTATTCGATACATACATTGTGTACTGTTTATGAAATCCTTGCAAGTTATAAAGACTGTTTGGTTAGAAATGGCTGAACATGAGGCTAATTACGACTTTGTTTCCGATTATCTTTGGGGCAGATTTTCTGCCCAACTGTAATGTAGTGCCCTACTGAAATCACCTTTTTTACCACAAATTATGCAAAACTAACCCCATGCAGCTTTGCATGCAATATTGATCAAAAGTGTTTCTAAAGCAATTAACGTCATGTTGGGAATTGTTTATAATCGTCTATTTTTTTATATATATTTTTTTTTGTTGTATTTACGGATCTGGCATGTTAACATTTAAATTCTGATGTTCTGACGGACGTTCAATTCTAATTTTAAAGCTGATAGTATCTCATTCTAAAATAATCCCGCCATGCAATATAAGCTTGTATAATATGCGGCCCTCTGTTAAACTGGGCCTTCGAGTGTCCTCTCAGAAGGCTCTCTTAGGACACACAATAATGTAACTTCTGTCAACATCCTAAATGAGGTATCGATTTGCTAGACGATGTCAGGTATCTGTTCGTCTTATAATGACGCCACAAAGCTGTGAAGAAAGTGTTCAAACTAATCGCTTTGCCGCGCTTCCCGATGAACCACGTGACCTGGAGGTGTCACTCTTAGATAACCACGTGATCGATACGCGGTAAACAGTGTTTCAGAAGAAAGAAGAAAAAAA
>BEXV01000282.1:173311-193255 GCA_003118195.1 Hemicentrotus pulcherrimus | reverse complement strand
TATTTGTTTATTATATTCAATTTCATGATTTCTTAGAAAGTTCTAACAATCACCATGTTTACTTTGTTAGCAAAAAATACATTTATTCCCTCTGCATTTATAATGTTCTAGCCAATTATTTATTCATTACCATTCTTTATTTTGTGTACACAATCATGCTAGTAGTCCTATATTTTACCTACTCACCTCAGGCATACGTTCACTATAACAGCGACCAAGGCCGATTTCATTTTTGTAGTCTAATACAAATAAAACTTCATAATTTTTCTGTTTTGTTTTCGTATCAGTTGCAATATATTATGTCTCATTGAAACAACACGAGCATCACAGCTGAAGCTGTATTGACTTGCACGGTTAAGAAAAGGTTCACCAGAGGTTTGTATAATGGCATATAAAAACAGGACGGTTGTAAACAGGAAGAAGGAATATTATTATCATAACGGTTTCATTTTCAATAACGGTGTGGGTTAAAGGTCATCTAAAGCACCGCCTCTTTGTTGCTAAGCCACGCCTAGCGATTTCCCGGTACGTCCAGGGAAAGAACTATAGTCTGCAATCGCAGACTCGTTTTTGACAAAGTGAAGAAATTATGAAAAAACTTCTGTAGAGCCATGAACCTGGCCGAACTGTTTCAGTCTCTTGTAAAATAACAGCTATCCAACAGGGCCTACGAGATGCACCCTATAACAGTACAGGGCCTATATTGGGCGTCAAGATTGTCTAATATATTTAAGATGTGTTTATTTGTCCCTCTTCTGTCGATCGTTTACATGGTTTTGCACGCTCCATTTTTTTCTCATATTTTAAATTCTTGCAAACTTTACCCTATATTTTCATTCATATTTTCGTTTATATGTTATGTAAATGTGCTTTATTTCTATTTTTCAAAGGGCCTTTTGGTCGAGCAGTAACGAATGAAAGGGGCTCTACTGTCAAAATAAATTCGGAAGAATAATGAAATATAAGACGGGCAATGCATGGCGCCAAACTATAGCGAAGACCCTGGGCCCTGTTCCATATGACGTGTTATCAATAACAAGTTACAATTAAAGATACAGGTTACTGAAATCGTGGCATTTGATTGGATGAGAGAAACATTTGTCATAGAAATTTACCATTTGTTGTGGATAAGAAATTTATAAAAAAAAACAGGGCCCTGGTCTTTGTTGGATGATGTACCTGGGTGGACAGTGGCGGAGGTCTTAAAATGACAAAACCCTAATCGAAAACAGACAGGTCTCACCTACCTTTATACCTCCAAACCACATTCACCTCCAATCGATATTAAACGGCTTTATAAATCTATCGTCCTATCGCCTGCTAACAATAGACCCAGGACAATAAATGGATCTCTTTCAAGGGAGGAAATCCAGGTATTTATTAACAACGGGTATTAAATCGATTGGGCTAAATTTAAGAGGAGGGGGTGCGAACGATTTTCTTTTCTTTGGACAGAGCGGCAGATGTGTCCTTAAGAGCAAGATGGGGTGCGGAACAATTGCAAGAAAGTTTCATCAATAAGGGCCCAAGAGAACCGTGCTAATGTTGGTTAGGGAATATGTTATAACCTTGTAAACATCCTATAGTGATACATTATAAGCAGCAAACAATAGCTCAGGTTTATCTCATTAAAGAAGGAACACCTGAAAATTGTTCACGGTGCCATTCTCTGAATAGAAATTCCTCTGCCACTCAAAAACAAATTTGCTGTGATAATAAATGATAATAATCGTAATTTTTTTTTAAAAGAAGAGAACAGTATAATGGTATTCTTTAAATATAAAAGAAGCCGTTATCATTTGCCGCCTTCGTAAAATTAATAAAATTCATTGTGTTATGCCTGTATCGTTTAAAGCTCATTTATAATGCTTTTTTGCATTTTTGAGAGTGACGCGACAATAATTTCTGTTCAATGATCATGTGTCGTGTCGAGGTGTCGTGGTCGAGTGGATTTGTCACCGGGCTGTCGATCACAAGGTCCGTGGATCGAGTCTCGCCACTAGATGTCCTTTGGCAAGATATTGATCTTCACTTGCCACACTCAACCCAGGTGATGTAAATGGTAACCTGGCAGGAATTAATTCCTTGAAAAGCTAGTGCAGCCGTATGACTGACGCTATACAAGAACTCACTATTATTATTATGACTTGGGAAAATGTGCAAACACGAATAAATACCTAGCCAGAATTGTTTAACGTTCGAGATACATTCTAAACTAAAGTTTACTAATGTGTCTTAACACATGAATATGATGAAGTGATCACCTTCTTTACTGAGATCATAATAAAGGCGAACGGTTATCCATGTCTCATGTTGAAGAGAAGTCTAAAGAGACATGATGTAAGAAAAAATGGGTTTAGACCCTACATATTTCTTTGTCTTCTGTTGTTGGAGGTGTTTGAAAACGTTTACAAAATAAACAACAATAACTTTGGCTCTGCAATGACTAAGACCCACATAGAACCAAGCGAGTTTATTGTGTAAATGTTAGGACACCCTGGCTTTTTTTATGAGTTGTTTACGTAATTTATTTAGGGCCAAAGTTGTGTCACGCTCTCAACAAGTTTGATTGCACGGTTTCTATGCAGTTTAAACGCCTTGTATGACTAATATTTGTTCAACAAACAACAGCTCGTGTAAGCGAGATAATAACATGCAAAATTTTCCTGCAACAAAATCGACGTTTTGTTTTCTCCCTCTTTTGACTCAATACAAGCCCTTATGTTTTATCAAGATTATAAAGAATTGCAGTTGAGTTTTATGGCAATCAAAATACCTTCAAATTTTTGGATCCTTCAAAAATGAATTCACATTTCAGGAGAAATTTAGAATTACTATAAAATAAACTAATCAAAAATACATTCAAATGATAAATTGGGCGTATCAAGAATGCATAAGCCTAATTAAAACAAAACAATTTACAGGGAGGGTGTAATGGTGTTATGGCAAAACAAAACAAAACAACAAAAAAAAAATCTATATACAATTATGTCACACTGTTTCTTGATGTTTACAAAAATTCACGATTACGTCGTTATGATAATATATTTACTCGTCAAAAGGGTTGTAAAATAATATAAATCAAATGAATATATTGATAAATTTCTTTCGTAGGCCTCAAAAATATTTGTCAACAATATTACCTTCCCCTAGTTTCAATATTACGACGTTGCAAAGTTAGAACTGTAGTACGACTGAATTCACCTATGCTATTATGATGAGTATATTTATTAACTTGGAGAGGGCTCTGGGAAAGAGAGAGAGGGAGAGAGAAAGATAGAAAGGAAAACAAGAGAAAAGTGGGAGGTGGAGTGAGATAAAAAGTAGGAGTGTCTGAGATCGTAGCAGCGTTGACGTCACTACTCATTGATTATATCGCAAAGTGACCGGGACTTGACCGGAACAGCCGTCCAATCAGCGAGCAGGATTCCCCATCAATCGCCGGTCACTGACGTTACAGCCTTCTTTGTGTTTTGCCGGGTATGTTGAACGAGCTTGAGCGAGCCACCCACGGCACGGTACGGTATACACGAAGCGATCGGAGCCTAACGTAAAGCGAGAGAATCATCGCAAGCGAACTGACTATATACACGCGCAGTAGTTCCCATACCCATGTGTTAAGAAGGACCGTTTGCCAATTCACAGTAGTATTGGGCCTTTTTAGTTGAGGGTTTTAGTAGCTTATAGGAAAAAATGGATCCATCAAGCCAGCAAAATGCGACTACACACGATGCAGATGGGAATCACGACCCAGGGTAAGTATGGATTTAATGTGAAAATGTTGAAAATTGGAGTTAAAGTGGCTCAAATGTGGAGGCAGTGAGCTCGATTTGTCGCCCAGCTATAGCCCGATGCCCCGATCATACTCGCGTGTGGAACGCGCTACACAACAGCTGGTTTACGTTCACAATGGAATGCCCGTACACGTTGCAGCGAGCGAGAATTCCCCATGCGATCTCCTACACTTGTTTTGGATTATGAATTAATTATTCATGCATACGATGATGGATATATATCTCTTGAATTGGATATTACAGATGACTATTCTCTTCTCTCTTTCACAGGAAAATGTTTGTTGGAGGACTTAGCTGGGAGACAACCACAGGTAAGTGATGTGATAGAAATACTAATCTGTTAGCAATATTATATTTTGATATATTACTATGTCACTCGCAGTATAATACATGTAATATATAGTTTCATACACTTTAATGTGTGAACATTTTCGCTACAGGCCTGCACGGTGAAACTACAATGGGGAATTCATTATGGTTTCAAGTACATCTTACTAATCTCAGAAGTATTAACAAAATTATTATGCTGTAAGAAATGAATTATACAATTGTTATGGTAATAAATATTGTTGACAGGAAAACTATAATGCAACTCAGGCTAGGTCTACCAACATACATAATAATTTCTTCAATTCCTAAAAAAGGGAAAATACATGTAGGGTGCAGCTATGTCTGAAATGCTAGAATTTTAGAATTGATGGGATAAGAAAAAAAATAATCTTATCTTAGTCATTTTGAAGAGCTGCATTTATTTTTGTTGTTGACTTTGTTTGGAAAAATGTGTCATGTAAAAGTAATGCACATATATATTTATTTTGGGTACAGAATATTGATTGAAAAAAAATATGCACTGGAAAAAATTAATAGGCGGGACAATATAAACAAATGAGCAAATAGCACTCCTGATAAAATAAAAGGTGATTTTTGCATGTACAGACAATTTATCCTTCTTCTTCTTCTTCTGTTAAAGTACAGGCCACCATGTTGTTGGTGTATCTTCGTACTTTTTGTGCAGATATATATGTACAGTGATCCAATTAATGTGCTAATTTGTATGAAATTTGGAGTACTAATTGCCAACAATTTAAGGAAAAAAATAAAGAAGATATGATTACACACTATGAGATACCACACCACAACTTTAACTTGCTATACATGTACATGTAGTTTAGAAAACAGAAGAAAAAAATTCCCTGCCCAATGCCCTATAAGATATATCACAATTTATATATCGTCTTGTCCACACTGATATATCTGGTATATTTATTTGTTGAGAGAAGTCTGGTAGAATACAAATTCAGGTGCATAGTTACAGGCCTGTATTAAATACAAGCAATGCCCTTTATCCTGCGTCGTCAATGAAATAAGAATCGTTCATATGTTGGGTTCATAAAATGAGATTGGGAACCAAGGAAGGATGTCTAGTATATAGGTCTTCTGAATATGACCGAACATCTGGCAGGGTATTTTAGGATACTGCGGAAAGTACAAACTTACAAATTTATACTGCTCAATTGGATTTTGATCAAGTGCAGATAGGAGGAAATCTCCAAATGCCCTTTTAAGAGGAAATAGTGAAATATTGCTAAGGTGTAGTTTTTCAATGCCTGTGTATATTGTACATGTAGCCTGGGTACTATCAAAAGAAATAACATTTTGAGGAATAGATGTGCAGATGTCACACCAGTGCCAGGGGTATAATATTTATTTTAACAAAAAAGTGTTATTGATTGTTTTTAAGAGTATATCAATTCAAATGTTAAGGTGTAATTTATCATACCTTTTTAAGCGGTATTGAAAAGGAAATCATATGGATTCTGTTCTGTGTTTGTTTTAACAATAGAAGTTCAGATATTTTGTTGTTATTCATACAATACAACATATACATGGCCATTCCAGAAATATTGATCTGAAAAAATCTTGTTGATTCTGCAGTGTATGTGTGTTGCGATATTCTGCAGATGTTATGTTTTTTTCCCTAATTCTTGGCTCAGTTATATCTTTTAAAAAAATATTAGTGTCTGTTTAGAGTCAGAAAGGTGTTATTGTGTTGAGTCATATATACATTAACACTTAGTTAGCATTTTTCTGGCTCCAAATCTTTGATCATGTTTTTGAATGTGTAGAGGAGGTTTAGCCATCTTTTTTTCTTCAAATAGCTGTGTTTAATAGTATCATGGATATCTGACTAATTCTGTTTTTGTTTGTTGTTAAATGATTTCAGATGGTCTTAGGAAGTATTTCTGTCAGTTTGGAGAAGTGAAGGAATGCGTCATCATGAGGGATACCACAACAAGACGCTCCAGGTATGGAAACAAAAAATATTCATTTAAATGTTCAAATACAGTCAAACCATGTGACGTAGCTCGATGGGAGGGGGCATGGGGGCACATCTCCTCCAAGCTAATCCTGCAGAAACATTCAAGAAAGTGAAAAGTGAGGAAAAGAAAAGAAAGGAAGGAAGGAAGGAAAATAGTGAAGGGGATAAGGATGAAAAAAAAAAGGATTCCTAGACAACTTCCCCCAACCCCAACCCCATATCAGTAACTAGTAAATATGCTACAAAATTCATTTTTTGAATAGGACCCTCCCCCTTCTCTTTATTGTCCCAGCACCCCCTGAATGGGTGGCCTCAAGCTATACCACTGGTCAAACCAGTCAAACATGTAGTAAAGACCAGCCAGGATAAACACTACACATGACCACTCTAGCCACTAGGATCCGCAAAACACCCTACATTTACAAAATACTTCTTGCCATAGAGGGAGACAATAACATGCAGGAGATCACTGCTGGCAGGTGGAATTTGTTTATAGGTAATCGCCCAGACAGGCTTGACTGTAAATCCTTCTTAACCCTCATCATGCACATAGTGAAACACATATGTCCATTCCCAAGTCAAGGAATGATTTGTAAACACTTGATCTTGAACCAGAAGAAATGCACACATTAATTATGGATACACATCTTGCTTCTTACACGTCCTACTTCTAAAACAAATTTTCTGTGAGATATTTAGTGGTGTATGTGAGCAGTACAAGATGCAGAATCAACAGCAACACTAAAATATGAAAATACCTTCGTTATTCTGGGTGTTGTTACCTGTGTAGGTTGGCCTTTCCTTGGATGAAAAAAGCGAGGCAGTGGGAAGGAGAGTTCTACTAGCAAGGTGTGTTAATCTCTCTAATAGGGACACCTGCTACATTGGAAAGGTTAATTGAGATAATACTATGAATTATTGTATGAGCCAAGTCATCGCGGTTGGCTCTCATCCATGTTACCTTGATGAGCGGAGGGAAATAAGCTCTATGGGCGGCAATCTATTGCCAATAAAAAAATACAGTTTAAAGGTTGGATAGTGGACAGTCTGAGTCTCAAGTTCATTTGAAACCTGTCAAAGGAAGTTTAAAATGAAACTCTTGTGAGTCTTGTAGTAAGTGATTGAGTGTGATCTTGCACACGATGAGAGTAGAGCTTTCTAGAGTTAGTACGAATAGGTGACATTTCGGTGACAGAACCCTCAACTATTTTCTAAATAATCGGGAGCGCCAGGAGGGTCAAATCTGACTGACATGAGCGCTATACAAGAACCCACTATTATTATTATTATTATTATTATTATTAAATGTTCATGATGCATTTTTGACGTGAGAAAAGATAATTCTTGACCCTCCCCCTTAAAAAATGACATAATGTACCGGTAATAAATGTGTGTATTTGAACACGAGCCTGTACCATTCGCAAATATGTAAATTAATATACTTGATTCTTAGAAGCTTCGTGTTTGAATGTATTTATTATGAGTTAATTTCATGGTTAAGCTTATAATGATGAACCAGTATTATTCAAAGACTTTAAAGTTACATTGAGGAGTTGCTAATTGCAATGGTATGCATGGTTGGTGTAATATCTATCTCAAATGATTTGCCAAGGAATCTAAATTACAGTACAGTGTGCTTAGAACCAGAAGACAATATAGAAAATTGATTTATTTACAACAACTAGTGCTGAAAAGTTTGTATCCATTAGTTCTGCCAGGCCTGGTCAAAAATGATAGGATATTACTCTGATGTACAATGCACAAAATCATTTTAGGGTAGAGCTAGCTTTGAATAAACAAAGCATGTACCAGAACTCATTTGTATTTGTTTACCGGCCATCCACGTCACTGTGATAAAATATTCCATATTCAAACATTTCTGTGAATGGAATGAGCATTGAAATGCAGACTTTGAACAGGGAAATTGTATAGTCATTGTTACTGTGTTTTCAGTTATGATTCAATGAATCTCCTGTGTGAAGATTCATTCGACCCGCACTAAATCTATAAAAAAATACCTTGTGCGCCCTTCCCCAAACAGGATACTGTATTGAATTCCAGAGGCATTAAATGCAAATCATAGATCGGGTTTCTCATTTTAACATCATCATTTTACAAGGTACACTTGTACATTGTATTCAGGCGACATTGATCATTAATGAGCAACACAGCAAGGAGACATAAAATCAATAGGCCAATTCCTATTTTATTTCCCATGGAAATAGGCTGTTATGATCAGCTAAGATGTACATTCTTGTCCAAAATAGTAAAACAAAATAAAGTTCAGTAGACTTCCGGTAATGAATATAATGTTTCACAAATAATTATTAGACTAATATTGTATGTATATGACACATACATGTAAGTCTATGTAAATAGAAACCTGTGTTTGTAAGAAGTTTTTTTTTATGATTGCCCTGTAAAACATTTTGTTTTTAAGCAATCAACTCAAACATAGATTAGATTTATTGACGGGAACAGAGAGGGTAGGGCGAAACCCACACACAATTCATACCTTACTTCGAGGTCAAATACATAATAAAGCTTATTATTAAAGTATGGAATGCTATTCTTTGCGCGCCAATGATCTAGAAATACTCTTCTGATTGTTCAGGGCTAAATAGCATTTTATTTTCTATTCTGCTATTTTGTGTGCTGAATGAGATACTTGTATCCATACAAGTTGTTGTCGCAGCCATATATTGATTAATCCTGTCCTGCCAATTTGTTTCATTGTTATCATAACATACATGTACATGGCTTAGGATATATATTGTACAGTGAAGGATGGAGACTACCTAATGAGATAGATGCATTGTTTTTGCACCATTTACATTGTATGGCTCGCCCTAATGTATTGCTCCAGTTTCCTAGACTGAGGCTCAATTGAATTAATGAATCAATAAAGTATGAATGTTTGATGGAAAAAGAGATATCCAAAAGACAAAGAAATGTAGCTATAGAAATAAACATACAACACATTTGTGTACATTGTAGGTTGCGTTTATCGACCAAATTTTTGGCTAGAATCACGTTTTTCAAACGTTTTTCAGGCAAATTTAGAAGTTGATAAACGCAAAGCATTTTTTAAAGGGTTTTATATATATGTATGGGCATATCTAAAGACGCAAAAAGGTGCGTTTTGAATGTGACATGCAGCCAGAATCACGTTTCTGAGAGATCGATAAACGCAAAGCTGTTTTGAACCTCACATACAAATAGGAATTCCCTGGCTAGTTTGCTTTCCTGTTTAATCGGTGCTGATCAGCTGCAAAGAGACAAGGCCTTTATTGTGAATCGTGAAGAGACGATAAACGCGACATCCCGCAAATTACGATCGTATAGTGGGGTTCGATAGTGGGGTATGAAAGTGGGGTATGAAAGTTGGGTATGATAGTGGGGTACGATATGTACATATCTAGTGGCAAGCCCCGATAAACGTGCACGTAGTCTATTATAATCATCATACTAAGAGTACAATGTAGTCTGCTTTGCAGGAAAAAATAGCCTAAAAAAAAAAAACAGTTTTGTTTGTTCTTATGGTTACCATTCATATTACATGTAAATTCAGTAGAATGGCCTCTGAATATAGTGTCTAGCTGTTTAGATTTGTATATATTTATGATATTTGGACTGTAGCTATATCACTCAGCTGATAAAGACTGTGTACTTTGCATGCATTTGGGATTCCCCAATTAACTGGGTTTATACATGTGTACATTGTATACATTAGACAATAAAATGTTTGGAGCCTACATTCTAATGATCAGACACATACATGTACACGTACATGTATGTGTACTTGAAAGTTCTCACCAGGAATCTTAAAAAGTTACATGCAGAATTACATACAAGCACCGGTACTGAAATGTACACCATATCAAAGATACATACATGTACCAGTATTTCATTTAAAACCCATTGAAGGCTACCTTATCTTAGAACTCACATGCGTTCTCAATGGGCTGGGTTCTGATAATTCTTTGGCTCCAGCAGTTATCAAATGGTTTATTTATGATAGATAAGATTATACACTATATCCAGACAAAGGAATCATTTGTGCCTTTTTGTCATGAATTTGTTGTAAAATTCCCTTGAACTGTACATGTAAGTGACAGTGATTGTGTTGTTGTTCTCTTCATGGTTTGAGTGGAGGCCAATACCTGGAGCTAGGGACCCTGAATTTGGCCGACCAAAGACTTCCAAAATAGCAGTTGTGAATCTGATGCTCATTGAAAAGATTTCAGAACGGCTTTTACCAACACTTTAAATTTGTCTCTAAACTTTAATAGTCTTGCAAGACAATTGTTACTGTAGTAATGTGAAACAAAGTATTACTTGATTACTGACTAATGACTATATCAAGATTAGGTACTTTTTGCTGGAAGTTTACCCAAAACTATGCTTAAATGTAGTTAAGCTACAATCTTGAAGGCTACGTGGCAGTTTTAAAACACAGTTCATTGTTTAACAATCACTATTCTGTCAATTTTCAATGCTAACCTACATTTCAATCTTGAACCTAACGCAGGATATCGCCCTTTTTCTAAAGTTTACCGGTACCTAAAAATTGATTTGCAAGTTGTAACCCTAACCTTATGATAGATTTGTTGAAGTTAAAGTATGGGGCGTATGTTGGATCACGGACTGTAGGTTTGGCAATGGGAGATCGTACCTTGAGTCCATGATGTATACAAGTTACAACACTTGTTTACTGATTATACCGGTTCCTTAGGTAGGGTTGATGGTGTGATGTAACTATGTGAAGATGATTAATAATATTGGGTGTGGGTTAGAAGTGCTTCTTGAGTACAAGTCAAAAAGGGGCAGAGTTGAAGAGCACACTCTTTCATTTACCAACCAAAACCCTTTTCTCCCAACCAATATTGGCCCCACCCTGACAAAGGAAGAGGGGTGGTCTGAATGGTCGCCTCTTTGGGGGTAAACTCTGAGTACATGTACATGTACAGTGTGTAATTGGATGGGGGCTAATGAGAGATAGAAAGGGTTATAGCTTAGTCACTGGATTGGTCAACAAAAGGGACAAACAGGGTGATAAAAAGAGAGTCAACAAACGTGTTGGGTCCTTAGATTGAGCAATAGACTAGATGGGGCTAACTAAAGGCTCTCTTTTGTGCATTCATTAGTTGGGAAGGGAAGGGAATGGTATGGAGAGTGGCGCGGTGGTGTAAGCAGGGAGAGAGAGAGAGAGAGAGAGAGAGAGAGAGAGAGAGATTGTAGGGTGGGGAAGAGGGGTAGAGTGAGAATTGACTGGGAGATTGTAAAGTTGGCTTGGTATGTTTGTCTTCTTCCCCTTTGGCGGGAGAAAGAAAGATCTATTGCTCAGCAACATGTGTACACTGGTCGTCTACAATTACCTTCTACACAAGACCTGCAATTTTCAATGCTTTGTTGCGTAGTATGCGAATGCCTGAAAGCAAAACAGAAGACATGCAACTGGTCTGTATGTTTTAGATTTCGAAGGGTTCTTGTAGGTCTAAGATAGCACCAACAATTCACTGAATGCATAGATCATGTATAACTTTAATTGGTAACCTATGTTAAGAACAGCAGGGTTTACAAACTTGCAGGTCTTTCCCTAACTACAGGTACCTCATTTATTCAGTTGTAAGGAGTCGGAAATCAGAATGGTCTTGCTTTTAAGATGTGTTGGCCAAAACCCCAAAGCATACCATCGTACAAGTGTATAATTAACTTTCAGATATAACTTGAATCTTCCAATACCCACTTCATCATCCTATTCTAATGACGACTCTACCAGTCTTTCGAGCTTATCCTCCCTACAGTGTATGTGAGAATCGTTTACTTGTGTGCATCAGTAGTGCCATCAAGGTTCTTAAAAATATTGAGATTGTACAACAAAAACAAACTTCCTTATGTCACGACAGTGTAGCTGGGCTGAAGTACAAGTACAACGTAGGCCTTTCAGTTTTTTGTGTATTGTAAATTTACTTTCAATCTGCCAGTTTCTCTTTTGCTTTGGATTTAGTAAAGGTGTGATCAGGTGCATAAGCAATCGGGCAACTAACGATCATTTCATGTACGTGCATGTACATCGAGTGGAGATGCAAAGAAGTCTTTTTGTTTAACATTAACACACACCTCAAGTGATAGTTCCTGGTTGGTTTATCTTGTATTTCCTCCCCAGGCCCTGTCGTACATTCCGAGCACATTCAATCTGCTTTGGTTTTGTGATTAATGCCTTCTTCTTTCCTCGAGCTTGAAATACAGTAGATTTTGTACATGGTAATCTGTTCTTTTGACAAGTACACATCAAGAGTACAGATGCATGTATTTAGGGAGTTTACTTCTTTATTAAACCAGAACGACATTTCCTCTCAAAGCTACCGGGTATATATAAAAAAAACCCAGCAAGATGAAAGTTCAATGAGATTTTTAAAAGGCCATTATTGCTGGAAATTAAAAATCCATTGCAATTTGTAAGAAGTCAATTTTGTGTGTCATTTGTACTTGAATTACTTTAGTTTATGGCATGGAACTTTTCTCAATCTGAATCACTCCTAAATATTCCTCTGATTTTGTGGGCATGGATGTTCCCAGTTTAATTATCCCTCAAAAGTTAAAGGCAAGTGCCAGGTACAAATAAAAATAAACTGAAAAATTAAATAATTAAAGGCAGTTTGGCTTTTGACATAATTTATATTTCTTGCTTAACATCCTTCTAAAAAAATAGTATTTCTCGAGGTTGGTTTGAATCAATATTCAGTTTTAAGGTGGCTGGATCATGACCACTTGCATATTCTTAAATCTATTTACATTGTAGCTCATCATATGATGTTGTAAGTCCCAATTATTCTTCATCAAATGTTTAAAATCTGATGTCATTTAGAGTTTGAGTATTTTTACCCTGGAGATGACACACCTTTGCATTTAATGAAACAAAGCGATGTCAAACACTTCCTGTTGCTTAGTTGATTATTAATCTTGTCAGACCAAAAACAAACAACAGAAGGGTGTTATCTCTGTAATGAATCAGACAAAACAAGGATATTCTTACACGCTTCTAAAGGCCCTCATCTGGCTAGAAACCCAACCTGAACTGTCTACTGTTTCTGGAATTTAGCCAGAAAAATATGTCAATTCTTAGAAATGCGATCATATTGTGCCTTAATGTTATGGAGAATCAGAAATCTATCTTTTCTAATCTGCAAGCAACTACATGGCTTACAATTCAAACAGACACATGTTAATTGTTCATGAATGTATTGATCAGACTCGCTGACTGTTACACCTTAAGTTCTTTGTCGTCATTACTTGGCATAAATCACTCGATGATAATAATTTACCATTGACTAGCTCACAGTTTTGGTTTCATATTTGAAAACATTTCAATGCAATATTGGAGAACACAATACAGCTGTGTTCATAATTCATTTTTTATTGCTGTAGGAAGTGATGTGTATTACAAAATACAAAGCCATTTCTTTTTAATGGGGACTATGTAGTATTCAACAATATTTTTGTCCAGTACGTTTTGAGTTCCTTTACATCTATAGGCTTCAAATATTGAACTAGTAAAGCGATATCTTGTCATTTATTACTGGATAGTATTCTGATAACCTTTTTTCAGCGTTATCATTTAGGCCGACATTTTGCAAACATTGACAGAATTCTAATTTAGTTTTAAGTATGACAACATAGACAAGCTTGGATTTACACAATGATTTTATGTATGTTTATCTTACGCTAGTTTCTTATTTTTATTTTCTTGGAACTTGAGTCAGGTAATAACAATGGATGCTGTAAAAATGGACTTTGATCATATTTACAACTCAATAGACATGGGCAAAGATTCAATACCGGTAATCAAGTCTTCCAAAAGATGGACATATTCCCCCTTTTTAATGAATGAAGTTGAAAATCTTTCTTTAAGCCCCACCACCATCCCCTAATTTGAAATTGCAGGCTTTATATACTGTAGGTATATATATATATATTTTTTTAATGATTATTTTGATTTAAAAAAAAGAAGTCTTATACAGTAATTGTACTTCTTTCAATTCAGGAATTGCAAATGTTTATAATATGACACATTTCATCTTATTAAATTTTACATAAAGTGTGTGGATTTCTAAATTACAGGTTAATTTTCTTTAGAGATTTTATTTTTTCTCTCCAGATTTTGTGCTTTTCATACTTTTTAAGAGGTTTTAAGAGCTCCTATAGCTATCATTGTATTCCTCATTAAGGACACTTGATGTCCAGATTGAGGATGAAAATGGCACGACTAATGGAATGAAGTGAAATTAAATCTCTTGTGATAAATGTTTGATAAAAACTTGCCTATACTAGAGTACCTGTAAGGGTTAATAGGCTTTAGTGCCAGTCAGGAAGAGGGCTATTGAAGATCTTGTTATTCTGATTAAGAGTCTACTTCTCTAATTAATTGCGAGGCAGGTGCCAATAGGTTTGTAGGTCAGTACGAGCCATCTAATCTCATTAGTCTTTCTTGCTTGTCTAGAACCGAACAGACTGAGGTCTAGTCATACATGGTCATACCTACGTATAGTCGATCGATTACTGGGGCTTTGTCTTTTTGATATCGCCTGCCAAGTGCTAGAATAGCGGCTTTACTCAAAGAGCGCTGTTGAATTGGCAGGGGGGAGGGGCAGGAAGCTGAATATTCTACCGGTGATTTTTTTTAAATATCAGATATAACTACACATCATCACTTGAGAGCCAGAAGGGCATTAACTCCAGTTTTCATATAAATAAAGAGTAAAAAACATCCTTCTGATTCTCAATAGATAGAGGTTAATTTCAATTATGCCCAGCCTTTATTATTTACAATTTAAAAGCTTATAATATCATGCATGCAAAGGCAAAAGAGGTCATTTTTATTAGGGAATATATTGTCATGAATATATATTGATTCAAGGTTCATCCACAAATCTATACGCCTACATGTACATGTATATACATGTACTGTGGTCAGAATTTGTATCTCCAAGATTGAATGCGATAATAGATTGAACTTTGAAAGCTTATAGCCTTCAACATGCGGATCTTCTCTTTATCTCACTTTAAAGCAACATTAATGAGGTAATATTAATACATCTAGAACACCACTTACAGTAGATGTAATTGTGGCCTTTTGCATATTTCTTCAATGGTATTCTGAACTTTGGGAGCACAGTGTAGTATTTGTGGTCGGGCCAATACGTGTATTTTAGGACGTGATCTGACGCTTGTCGGTGGCCATCACTCCCTTGCTTCAAGCACTCGCTCTGACAAGCTACAGGAAGTTGTGCCTGCTGTTGATAAAACCAAGCGGTGTGGGTTCTCCTTTCAGCTGCTTGCGATACTGCTCTCTGGGGCTCTCTGGCCGACCTGAACCCAGTAGGAGAGCGGAGGTTCCATGGGGGGATGGAGAAGATTCCATTGGGAGATGTTCTGCTCCAACCTCCCTTCTCCAACCTCCTTCTCTCTTATAGCTTAGAGGCACTGCAGAGACAGATGGATGGGTAGGCACATTGACAGAGACAAGTCTACCTTAATATGAATATCGATCTGCTCGACTTGCATAAGAAATGGAGCAAATACTACCATACTGTTTATTATTTAAGGACTTCCGAATTTCTTAGAACATACATCTGCCTCGGGCTGTGTAACCTACAAGAATTGTGATGAAAAAGAACTTTAATAAACTGCTTTTGAGAAAGGAGTCAGGACATTGTCATTTTAACACTGCGCTTGACTTAAATATGGCTTTTTGTGTTTACATTCAGGATTGTCTACATGTATATCGGGATTCATTTAAAGTTTTTGATACCCATGTACATGTATATTGCTAGTAAATGTAGAGTTCAAAGAAATATATAAGCATTGTGTTGAATGGATGACCAAAGATAATGGTTGCAAATACATGTACATGTAGGTCATGGGTAGGGTTAGGGTTAAGTTCAGTGTTTTGGTTGAAGTTGATAATTCAGTTAGCATAGAAAATTGACAGCTATCAAATTGTTGACAGAGTCTGTGTCGTGATGAATCATTGTATGAATCAAAGCAAATGATTTGTATGAAAAATTCATTGACTACAGTGTATCTGTAGAGCTACACTGTCAATTGCTAGGACTGTTGCAACAGGGAGGGAAGACTTGCGGAGAAATACAAGGCAGACATGTACGCGTTGAATTATCTTTGGAATGTAAGTAACAACATGCTTGTCATCAAGACTATGTCTTGAATGTTGTAGCCATGTTATGATTGCTTTAGGCAACTGTCAACTACATTAATGAACCAATGTAAGCTAATAGTCACATGTGTTTCATCAACAGCACAACATTAGAAAGGTCTTGTGCCCATTTCCCCCTCTCCCCTAAACATTCTCCTTTTTTATGATTGCAAGACATCCTTAAGAATGTCACAGTGTGATTAATAGTAGCCAAAGCTTTATGGCATCGAAGCTTCTTGATCAGAGGGATGTATGAAGATCACAGAATGATAGCTATTAAGAAGATGAATTCTTGTTTTTTCTCAGGGGAAATTAAGTTTGATGTTGGTTTTGATTTGGCAAGTAAATCTCAATCCTTATTCTATTACCTAAAATGCTCATCCTCAATGGCCTAATATGAAGAGATCTTGGAAGTAGAAGGGCTTATCTCTATCTTTTAGTATTGAACAATTTCTGTTAGGCTGTTGAATAATACTAAATCCAAGATGAATTCAATAACTTTGAGCTTTGGTCTATTGAAAAAGAGTGTTCTGCTGGTTAAGAGATGGATTTTGAAGCCAAAAATTGAATAAGGATGAAAGGATTAGCTATTTTATCTGCTGTTTCTGTGGTGGAAGCCTCAGGGAAAAAAATACATTGGGGCTCAGGGCGAATTTATGTAGCCCCCAAAATGCATTTCGATCGGGATACATGTACTTCAAAATAGCTGGATATTTGGCAATCTTGAGATAGTGCAGACACGCCTTCTGGGATAATAAAAACTGCTCCTTCATTTCAAATACTGGTATATGTGAATGTCTACAATGTACAGCGCATGCATTTGGCTAATGGCTATGTGGATCATAAGTCAATATAGCATTTGGTTATAAGTCGGAGAAGCTCAGAGGATATTGTACATCAGTACATGCATGTACCAGAGTTCCTTGTACTCATATACTTTTACACGTGTGAAAGTGATTATCATCGAGCTGTCGGGCCTGGGTCCTTCTCAGTATTTTCTCTCCTTACTCTCCCAACAAACAGGCCAGTGTTCTACAAAGCTTGGTTAGGTGTTAGTCTCAAATCAAGGAATTCTTGATTCACTGTAGTACTACATGTACTACATGTAGGTACTAGCCTTAATCCAAGGCTGACTTGATGTGTGATCCATTATGCATGGTCAGTCACTCTCGATATATTGCTTTTTAGCCTTCTTTTCTTAAACACCTGACATGAACCAGCACCAAGGAATTGAAAAATATCACCTTTCTTTTAAGATTGGCATTCAAGCTTTTAATTCATAGTAAAAATTCATAAAGAAACACCTTTCTTGTTTGGTGATGTTTTGTCAGATTCTGTTTGTGATTTCTATGGTTGAAAATATGGGGAAGACTGTCATGGAGACTACAGTGTATGTGTACATCTGCACTAGAGTTTGCCTGTTTATGAGATCTGCTGTCCCTGATAGAAGATGAGAGAGAAAGAGAGGAGCACACAGACAGAGATGGGGGAGAGAAGGAAAGGTAGAGAGAACGAGAGAGAGAGAGAGATGGAGAGAGGGAGAGATAAAAAAAAGGGGGAGACAGCGGGAGGAGAGCGGGAGGAGAGCGGGAGGAGAGAAAACAAGAGAGGAAAGAAAATGTGGGTGGAGAGAGGAGATAGGGAAGAGATAATAGATGTCGGTAGGGAGAGGAAAAAGAAAGAAGGAAGAGCTGAGACAGGCGAGTGAGAGTGAGGGAGAGTAAGGGGACGGATACATATGGAGAGGGGATGGGGAGAAAGAGACTGAGAGACGAGGAGATGAAGATCAAGAGAGGGGGAACAAGAAGGATAGTACACCTTACCTCTTGCTATTCAAATCAGTGATCTGGTGAAGTATCGCAAGATGCAGCAATTTAATGAACATGAGATTCTGATAGAAACGGGCAACAACTAATGCTCCTTTTACACTGTTGGCAAAAGTCATAGATTTTGCTCACATTTCTGATTTTTTTGTTCTTGAAGTTGCTGAGCAACTACCGGCAAACAGGACAGAAAACTGAATTTAGTAACCCACCTCTGGAGTGTGGTTTTTTAAATGGCGACAGATATTTCACAGATTTTTACATTGTAAACGCCTGCTCTTGAAACATCGGGGAATGATTCGGTTTTTAGTTACTTGACTCTCCTTTATTCCATGCTAATGCATGCAGAGCAGCTTTCATAAAAGTATAGAAATAAGCAAGTACCAACAAAAACAATTTTTTTTTTTCTTTCTCCAATATAGAAATGATTTCTTTTTTCAAATTGTTTTTTGGGCTGTGTAAAAGTGTCTTAAGACGAATGATGCATTATCATGCACTGCGTGAAAGTTTCCTGATATGCACTGGGGAATCTCTTTATGCTGTGAAAGCAACAAGAAATCAATATTGATTGTTCTTTTTATCCAAGGTTGTCTCTAACTGTAACAAATTGAAAAGATTTCCCTGTATTGATATTTTATTTTTAGCAGCAGTTCTGGTACTTTGATTTGCACAATTGGGGCCCTTATGGCTTTGTTAACAGATGTTAAATATTGGCGCATGTATTTGCATTATGACTGTTTTTGTTATTCACACTGTTTGAAAACTATTTGTGTATCTTTAATGTAATGGTGATACAAGGATCTTTATTAATCATTCCAGAAAGAAGAGAATGGCATGAAAAAAAAAAAAGTTGTTTTAATCCAAAATAAAGCACAGAATTGGGATTCATACTGTACATGTATTTGATTTAACATGTATGTTTTGTTTATATTCCAGTATCAACATTTCATGTGTTATTTTCAATCATTACTTAATGATGTGAAGCTAACGTTAAATTTAGAATACTTTCACTGGGCTAAAAAAAGGTAGAATACATTGTGAAAATCACATGAAAATGAAATATGATGTTTTTAGATTTGCATGAAATTATTTTTCTATCAGAGGTTTGGTTTTGATTGTGTACCAAACTGGCTTTTTGTCAAGCCATAAACTGACAATTGTAATGATTTGTATTGATAAACTTTGAAGATATTCTAGTACTTAACACTCTTTTTGCTGTTTAACATTTGTTGAGAGCTAAAAGGGCTTTAAGTCTATGCTTAAAGTATGTTGATATGATTTAAAGCCCGTCTGGCTCTTGGTAGAGACTCCTGATAATTAACACATTATGTTGTCATCATGCCGCGAAGAGGTTTAATCCCAAAGAAGGAATAGCAGCTAGAGATTGAATGGAATTTTTAGGCTGCGTGTGAATAAAAAGGCAAGACTTTGAAGTGAATCCCAATTAATTGCATGCAGTACTCTCATCTCTTGCCCAAATGGGGGCAACACTTGACACCGCTTCATTTGAGTGAAAAGGTTACAGCTTCATTCTGACCAGGTTTACATGCACTTTCAGGGGCCCTAGCTAGCTCGAATGGGAAACTTTTAGTATGCTGAATGGGATGGATGGTTAGTGAGAACTGAGAAATGTAAGAAAGTCCAGTGTTTCGTGCGTTTGATGGAAGGTGATGGAATGAAAATAGTTGAAGGAGTAGTAAGAAGGATATGAGCTGTATGGGGATATTCATGTACAAGCTCATACACATGCAAAAAGGAAATTCAGAAAGAGGGAGGGAGGGAGGGAGGGAG
>BEXV01000282.1:140193-172228 GCA_003118195.1 Hemicentrotus pulcherrimus | reverse complement strand
TGGGGATGAGAAGTGTGAGATAACGGAAGATGTGGTAGGGGGAAACCCAGGCAGGAGCTGCTGTTACACCCACCCACCCACCCACAATAGTACATCCCTGGGCTGACGGTCTCTCGCTCTAGCATGATTCATCATACCGACCTGAGGGCTATCCAAGAAGAAGATTATATTTCATCGGCAGCATAATATATCACATTAATTATAACTCACATCTGCACTTTGTCCAAAGCCGGAGGGCCCCTTTGCCATCGCTCTCTTCCCCCCTCCCTCCCTCGTTCCCTGTCCCTCCCCCTCTCCCTATCCCTCCCACACACCCATCACTAGCAATGGATGATGGCAAGGGTTAATGATTTTTCATCTGCATTCATTGCAGTTCTAATGCCTTTGACCAGCGTTTGTGGTTTACTAGTGTGTGAGAATGATTGTTCATTGTCTGTTTACTCGACAGATGAGTGAGAGGAAACAGAGTGAGAGAGAGAGGGAGAGAGAGAGAGAGAGAGAGAGAGAGAGATATGAGGGGGAGAGAGAGAGGAAGTGGGAGAGAGATATTAGAGAGAGAGAGAGAGAGAGAGAGAGGGAGAGAGAGAGAGAGAGAGGGAGAGAGAAGGAAGACACAGAAGAGGGGAGAGGGATGAGCACAGATGAAAACGTGTGAATAAAGATTGTGCATTTGTGCAGCATTTTTAAATCGAATGCAGTGACCTGGATAAAATTCATCTCCTGTGGCATGCATTTCTCTTACTCACTTTTGCCTCTGTTTTATTAATGAGCATAATAGCTGCTATATATCACAAGTGAATTTGATAGCGGATTATGAAGACGTCATTTCGTCTGCTTGAGTTTACCAAGAGTGTCTTATCTGACTTACTTTTCTGATGAGATATAGATTTAATTTCAAAATTTTAAAAGAGTGTGCAGTATAAAGAAATTGAAGAAAAAAAGCATATATTGCATAGCCTGGGTTTACAAGATTAACATTTTTACACATACCGTAAATTACATTGTATTAACCGCCCTCGTGTATTAACCGCACCCCTCTTTTTCGGCCTTCAAGAGAACAAAAAAAAAAAAAAATTGAGACGGCGGCGGGGATACGAATCCGGGCCGTCACATTTAGATTGGCAGCCGAAGCTGGCACCTTAGACCGCGGGGCTATTGCGCACCGATGCCATACCCAGCAGTTTTTTGTAAACTATACATGTACATTAAAAAGGGTTCAAATAGCGACTTTGCGTGCTGGATGTGATCGCGCCAGGTTGTTAAAAGGCACCTTATTTTACTTTTGCAATGTTTTGGCACGAACTTAGATCAAGATCTATCAGCAGATGTTGTTTTTGGAAGATTATTTTTGTCTTCATGTCAACAATGCAAGATAAAATTGTCGGTAAAATGTGTGGAAATGTCCTGTACCATTCGTAGTCCCATATGTTCAAATTCGTGCTGGTTTTGACTTACTTTTTGTTTTGTTTTTGGGTGCAACGTGTATAAACTGCACCCCGACTTTGAGATTTTTGTGGCGGCAAGAAGGTGCGGTTTATACACCATTAATTATGGTAGCTTGAAAACTGCCAATGTTTTATATCAGGAAGCATTTAGAATGTTATAGTTGGTAAAAGATTATTTTTGTTTAATTCCTTTTCTCTTTTTTGTTGGAGATGTATGATGTAAAGTGAGTAAAGAGTACAATATGATACATGTAGATCAGTACAGGTACCAGTGGTCAAAGCTTATAAGCACTCATTTCATAGTTTACTCGTAGGACTCTGTGCGCCAATATGATAAGAATTAATGAATTAACTTCGTTGTTCATATTTATTGAAGTCTAAATCATTTAACCTTTGCCCCTATTTTTGTCTTCATTTGCAGTAATTTTGGATTTGTCGTACTTTCACTGATCCTGCCACGTTAGAGAAAGAACATATAATAAATGATGAATATACTACTAATAATAGCAAAACAAATGATAAAGTGAAGTGATAATTAAGTTCAATGATTAACCTTTGACCTCTTTATTTTTTATCTTGATACAGGGGTTTTGGCTTCGTCACCTTCAATGATCCAGCCCATGTAGAGAAAGTAATACAGAGAGGCACTCATGAAGTGGACAAGAAGAAGGTAAGCTGGCAGCATCCATGTGTTGCTTAGCAACAAGAATAATCAAATACATGTTCAGAAACTCCTGCAACCAGAAGCCAATTCAATGGTTTATTTGCTTGTGGTGCTGATAGCTTTAAAGGGAATTAATTAAGAAATAATGTTGGAAGACAAAGAGTTACTAGACGTACAAATCTCAAAAATAAAGAAAGAATAATTGTCATATTCCTGTAAGACAAAAAAAAAGGATTGAACCCCTGTACCACTCTGTCTATATGTAAATCAACAGAATGGACTTTGAAAACTTGCCTTATTTTGTGAAAAGATTTGAAATGGACACAAATTAAATCAAATTACCCTTCCCCGTCGACCTTCCACATCAACCTTGGTTTCTATACTATACATAATATAGTGGTAATTGATATATCCAGTAACTCAACCATTTTGTAAAGATCTTGTTCAATAGGCCAGGCATGGGGGGGGGGGGGGGCTATTGAGTTGAGGTATTCCGCTCTGCGATTGTTGGAATAATTTCTTACCTGTATTTATAATGCAGATTAGTAATTGAAATATCCATGTCACTTACATGACTTACGCCTATTTCTAAGATAGCTTTTTGATTTTAACAGAGGCCATACAAAATTGGCCTACTTTTCACTATTGAATTAACAAGGTATATATTATTTGAGACCGAGAAAGGAATAAAGGGAAGGAATCGAGAGGGAGAGAAAGATAAATCTTTTTTATACCAGCGATCTTCTGCACAATAATAAACAGATTTATTGTGCGTGCATATAACCCAATGACTGGTACATACATATAATGTCCCTCTTTGTGATAGATGAGTACCTATTATATGGAGTGGTACGGAATGGACCCTAAGCTTCTACCTATTACCTGGTGCTATGAAGTGCTCTTGAAGAACGTCTCTTCCCTGATTGGTGACTGATGATGATTGATCTTTCCACCTGGGAATAGTATGAATAACTGATATACTGCATCATTAACCTTTGTAGCACAGCAAATCTACTCAAGGATATGGTCAGCACTGAAGCAGCAGTGGAGCTAATACCCCAACGACCTTTTTTTCAGTGCTCCTATAGTTCAACAGTAATAGGCTTACACACAGTGCTAATTGAGATTTCCACCTGTGTGTATGTGTGTGAGAGAAAAAAACAGAGCCAGAGAATGACCTTAGATCAGGTCACTGACTTACCTGGTCATTCCAGAGAAAGTGCACCCAAGGTCGCACAAGGTCGTAGGACAGACAGGGCTGGTCCTTGCTTGTGATCCACATAACCTTTGACCCCTGACCCTGAGGTTTCTGTTTATACCTGCTGTGTGGAGACATACCTCCTTCTGTCCAATCCAACCCTGCTACACATTGCCTTCTACATTGCCTGGCTTCCATTGACTGGCCTCCATTGCCTCTGTTGTTGTTGTTGCTGTGATCATGATCCTGATTGCCTTCCGCAAGTTCTGATGGAAAACAGACAGGAAGATGCAGGCTGTCTCTATACTATATATATAGCTCTGGTCTCCCTGAATTTGTAGTTGATTTGCCATTGCCCTTGTTGTCTGTTATCAATCAGCGGGAGAATGGATCACGGCTATCTCTTGCTGTTTCTTTGTTCCAACTTAATTGCCTTGAATTTGCATGATTATTCTCTGCATTGTACATCTGTCAAGCATTACATTCCTTCCTTATACATGGAGGCCTATAGGTTTAATTCTGTTTTCTTTTTAAATCGTTCTGCAAGTTGAGAAAGATATTGAGGAAGTAGAAAATGAACAACAGAAAACTTAAAGAACAAACACCATTGAAGAACAGGGTTATTGTGTAGTCCTTTTTTGTAGACATCTAGGTCCACTCAAAAATTGCCATTTTTAGGCCAATTTAGTATATACAATACTTACACTTATTAATCATTTACCATGTACTTTTAACTTGGATGCTAATCTAATAGAAATAGCATTAACAAATTCACTTGATAAAATTGTTACAAAAAAAAGAAGAAGCTTATGACTGAATTAGTTACAGTGCTGTGTATTAATCTTTTCAATTCTTGAATCAAAACAACTTACAGTACGTGTAGGGCTTTCATTTCTCTGCTTCTAACTAATGTGCATCTTAGATTGAGCTTGCTACTCATGATCCTGGCTTTATTAGCAGGGTATAGACTGTTAACGCTCTTGGGCTGCCAGGCTGTCTCCTGCTGTGTTTTCATTGATGGACTGCTAAAAAAAAAGCCAGTCACAGTCAAGGTGACGACCAAAGTCAGACACTCCCCACTGCTGAATCGCAAACCGCACTATCTCTTTCATTCTCAGTCTTTATGTAATTCCCTTCAGCTCATGTTACTTGTTCTCTCTTTCTGCTTGTTCATACATTATGCAATTCTCTGTTTAATGTATTATACACACAAATTACAAATTAGATAGGACCTTTTCTACTCTATTCTCTCCTTTCCTGTCTTTCTCTCCATTTTCTTTTTCTCCTCTCTCTCTCTCGTCTCTTTCAATTTCACTCTCTCATACTCTTATAGTTTTCCCTCTGTTATTGTTTTCTCTCTCTTATTGTTTTTTCTTCCTTATATCATAAACTCGATTTCCAATTTATTTCCTTCCTTCCTCCCTCTCTCCTTTCTTGTCTTTCTCTCGTTTCACTCCTTCTCAAAATCCCTCTCCTGTTCTCTTCCATCTCTGCCTATCTTCTTTTTTCTTATGTGTCTCATAATATCTCTCTCTTACTTCACTCACTTTTTCTCCCCTTCTCTCTCTCTCCCCCTTCTCTCTCCCCTGTCCCTGCCCCTCTTCTCTCTCCCCTTCCCCTCCTCTCTACCCCTACTTTTCTGCCCAGTCTCATCCTCTCCCACATTTCCTCTGAGCAGCCTCTGTTTGACTGCTGGTCAGCATGTGTATGCCAACACATGCTGACTCCTGCCTGGCTCCCTCCTGGCTCCCTCCTGTCTCTCCAACCCCCACCCCATCATACCCAACAAATCCAATTAAAAAACTCCTCTCATATACGTATCCTGACCTGTCCTCGGCCGTATAGCCCGTAGTTTATCCCTGGCAAACCATTTACCCCTTATCCTATCTATACACCTCATCCGCATCTCATGACAAATTATCGTTTACCCCCGATCGTAGTTACAGCATCCTTCGATAAACATGTGCATCCATTTTTCAGTTTTCAATGACTCTTTGGTAGTTTTTGTCTGGGATAGATACCCGTCTTTGTGGAACGTCGCTGAAAAAAGGGGTCTGCCGTTGGAGACAAGATGGCATCCCGGCCAACTAATCTCCTTTCACGAAATCTGTTAGGATCAATACATGTTGAGACGGCCATGTAGCAATTGTGATATTGATATTGGAGCGGAGTTGACCTTGGTCTATAAGATCCATCTTGGTCTTGGTTCCTTCTGTCGTGATGGCTGTCGCTGCCAGCATCATCAGGTCCCCCGCCTAGCAGTACAAGCCAACTGGCCATCCGTGCATTCTTTCAATTACATGCTTTCAAATCACCACGTAACAGGAAAGTCCCCTCCTGTGCTTGAATTGTTTATTAATCTACTTTTACAAATATTTATTTAAAAAAATGTATTGTAAATTTTCAAATATTCAGTCGTACATCTATGAAATGAGTTTAAGATGGGATAGAGACCGAGGGGGAAGGAGAGAACAAAACAAAACAAAGGTCACTATAAGTCCAGACAATAGACAAATATTTCAATTAAAACAAATATATATTAAAGGGAAATAAGAAAAGGAGCGAGAAAAAGAGGTGGAAAGTGTAACAGATTAATACATATATTATATATGGTTATACAGCCATAGATGAATTGTAAATTATTTTGCAGTGGAAGAAGAAATCAGAATTTTGTTCTCTATCATTTACCGTAACCATAGTAATGAGAGAAAGGCCTGTAAGCTTTCTAATATCATTGTTGTACACATTGTACAATGCCAATAGATACCGCTGTGTTCCAAGCTGGATGAGCAGGACGATACCCTGAAATTTATTTGCGCTTGACTGTTGATGTAATCAGTAATTAGTTTGATATCATCCAACGACAATCATCTATGACGTGAGTAGGTCACACGAACCCTAGCTCACAAGCCAGCTAGCTTCTATTGTGCCCGATGAAACAAATCAAATTCTGATCCATCGACGATAACAGATCCCGTGCCATTTTCATATCAACAGACCATCAAAATATCATTTATGATTCTTTTGATAGACCCTTATGCATTGTGAATTCCCTGTGCAATTTGCGGCTAGTTTTGCAGCCACAACCTTTGATAATCGTAGTTTAAGGTTTAGAATATTGTAGCCAAAGACTACATGTAGATTTGTGTCCACTCTCTTGGTATTTATACGATCCATAGCTGCTTCTAATAAACAGTCTAGCAGATCTACGATTTTCCCATGGTCCAATGAACTTTCTTTTAATGATGTAATTAACGTTGTTGAATTATATTTAATTATGTTCAATTATTTTTGTTTAATGTACTTACCTTGTTAGGCGCCTTGAGCATCTCTTGGGGTGGATATGTGCGTATTATAAATGTTGTTATTATTATTATTATTATTAATGTCACAGTGGAGTCTTGCTTTCAAAGACTATTTGAAGCCCCCACCCCCCTCTAACTTACGTTTCCAACATTTGACGGTATATAAATACATTTGAAATCTAATAACTGTGGAAAAGACTTATGGAGGATATTGTTTTCTGAGGTCCTGAACATTGATGTAAATAGATTTCGGGTATGACGTTAGCTAGCTTTTCCTGGTCAACTGACCCGTCTTTTCAAATGTCAAATGTTACGATTGCCTGGTTTTCAAATGCCACCCTCTCTAGCCAGTTTTGTTTGTGGGTTTATTCTCTGTATGCACTGTCAATCACAGTTTTGGAAAGTTCACCTGATCTGGAGAACAAATGTTGAAGAGTAATTTTGTTACTGAGGATGGGCTGGATAGAGAAGAAAAGGGAAATACATTAAGGGAAGAAGCATATACTGTTTTCACACTGGCAATATTTTGCTTAACCCTGTACTATAGGTGGGGTTAAGGGGGGGGGGGTCTTAGCCCCACCTATAGTATGGGGTTAAAAGCCTATTCCACTTTCTGTTCAGACTGGTTTTTACCAAAGTCGGCTAAAGTTGGCTAACCGGACCTATAGAACGGGGTTAAATAACCCTGCAAAATAGCAGGGTTAACTCCGCAATTGTGGTGCCAAGCAAATGAAAGAGAACAGAAACAGAAAATAGTCCGGTACTAAGCAATGGAGCGTATCGCAGCTGGCCAGGAGCGAAGTACATGTATGTCCAATCATAACATATTCACGATATCCGGGGTTAATGAAATGCAGTGAGAACAGCGGGAATTTTCTTATTCCGGAATAGGCGCTAGTAGGGGACTAAAAACAGCGTGTGTGAAAAGCCCCCCCCCCCCAAAAAAAAATAGTCCGGGGTTAAGGATAGTACGGGGCTAAACAAAGTAGGGGTTAAGCAAAACCAGTGTGAAAAGAGTAACAGTGGCTCTATCATATACATGTAACACTGGACCTGATCAGGCAAAGAATGGAAGATTATGATATGCTTTTCACACTGGCAATATTTTGCTTAACCCCGTACTATAGGTGGGGTTAAGGGGGGGTCTTAGCCCCACCTATAGTACGGGGTTAAGCCTATTCCACTTTCTGTTCAGACTGGGTTTTACCAAAGTGGGCTAAAGTTGGCTAACCCCACCTATAGTACGGGGTTAACTAACCCTGCAAAATAGCAGGGCTAACTCCGCAATTGTGGTGCTAACTCCTGCTAACCCCGCAATTGCGGTGCCAAGCAAATGAGTGTGAACAGAAACGAAAAATAGTCCGGTACTACGCAATGGAGCGTATCGAAGCTGACCAGATGCGAAGTATTTCCAATCATAACATTCACGATATCCGGGGTTAACGAATTGTAGTGCGAACAGCGTGAATTTTCTTATTCCGGAATAGCGGCTAGTACGGGACTACAAACAGCGAGTGTGAAAAGCCAAAAAAGGTAGTCCGGGGTTAAGGATAGTACGGGGCTAAGCAAAGTACGGGGTTAAGCAAAACCAGTGTGAAAAGAGTAATAGTGGCTCTATCATATAACACTGGACCTGATGAGGCAAAGAATGGAAGATTATGAGAGATATGGGAGTGGAGCAACCAACAGATTTAGCAAGATTGTGTTTTACAAACAGACCTTCGTCAGACGATGGTCGTTGGGAAAGAACAATGAAGGTATGTTCTTAGAAACTCTTATGCATATTGTAACACTTCTCAACTATGAAAGTAAACCACACCAGCCCACTGTTTACACCCGTCAACCTCATCGATCCTGATGCAACTGTGCAACCATTCACTTAGGCTAGTATAGTGCCATGGTATTGAGCACACTACTTGTTTCATGCATTAGCTTGAGCGGCACACATGAGGGAGAATAGCAGAATCTGAAAATAATTTGGCCTAATATACGAGGTAGCTTGCACTATTTCCATCTACATGTATTTAACTTTGCTTTTGGCCCCAGCTACACCAAAATGGAGTCAAATACCTGTGCATGCATTGTAACCCCTCTGGATATGTCTCGCATCAGTATTTGCTTATTTTTTTTCTTCAAAGATGTACATGAAGCCTTAGGGTTAGGGTTGCTGTTTGCTTTTATAATTAGGTTAGGTTTACGGTTAGGGTTGTGTTAGGGTTAGGGTTATAGTAAGGGTTAGGTTTATAGTTAGGGTTGAGGTCAGGTAGTGTGTTTGATCCAGGGTTGACATAAGATTTGGTTAGGTTGAGATATTGACCATGGAGCAATTGAACCTCGTAGGGATTTAATGCCCATTTGTAAGACAACTGAACTTAATTCATATTAATGAGACCACGTGCCGAAATGGTGAACTGAGGAACCCTTTTGTGGTCGTTCGTCCGTCTCCCCCAAAAGAGAATGACGGAGCATCGCCATCTAGAGAGGAAGGTCTTGAATTGATTAGGGGCATTCCTTTCAGCAGTCGCATCTAATATTAATGAACACTTTAACAGTTCTTCTCCTAGCAGAGGGAAGTTCCCTCGACTCGTTAAGCTCATCCTTCATTCATACATACTGTAGCATCCAAACTCATGAATGAGTTTACTCCCAATACACACCCTGGAAACGTGCCGAAAAAGCTTGAATCTCTCTTTTCATGAATATCAAATGCAGTTTGTGAATATACATTGGAATGTGTTATGAAGTTGCCATTAACTCTAAATCTTATGTTTTCACATGTAAATTGTGTAATCCAATCAGCATAAATAATGTAAGTTGAAAATGATCATAAATCTTGATCTATACTGTACTTGATACTGTACATGGGCTACTAGGACATTAATTCATACCATTTTACAATGTTTTACTGAAAATACGAAGGGAGTTAATGGTATTTTTTTATTCTCATCAGATGAAAATGACTTTAAAATTCAACTATTTTCTTCAGGAATATCCTTATAAATGCGGATGATGCCTATAAGACGTGTACATGTAGCTGTAAGTTCTATTTTGTGGTGATAAAACTTGCATTTCCCTCAAAACCCTCGTCCCAATATTTCCCCCTTTCCATCAACTAGGGCCCACCTGACCCCACCTGTATGAATTGCTTTCTAGCTGGTCCACCCTCTCTCACTCTGTGTGCATGTATTGATACAAAGCTCGTAGTCAAGATGTATAGTTTAAGATGCAGGTCAGCTCCGTGTGAATCATAACCCAAGGACTAGCCGCTATCAGGTGAAACCATGAAGGAGTTCACAGTGTCTAAAGCTCGATGGCAAAACAAGGCTCTTTAATCATTCACACCGGCCTCAGCCTTCCTCTGTGGGTACACAGGTAGTCTCTAAGCCAAGGCTCTCACACATATGTGTGGAATTGATTTCCTGGAGCAAAGACTAAGAACGCATTTATATACACTGACCAGTATACACTAAAATTGTATGTACACCTAAACGTATTCTCAATGGTACTGAATTTCCTCTTACAGAAAGAGGTTATGTCACATAGCAATTTTTGTAGGAAAGAATAATCAGAGTTTATGGCTGTTTGAATTTCTTGTCTTATCTACTGTATGCTGACTCAAAATTGAATCAGCTTTTCACTTTGGTTACCCTTCATTGTTTTTGTAGAAAAATAGATGCTCATGTTTTCTTGTTTGGATACATTTTCACATTGAAATGACCAATAATAGCATACAGACAGGAATGCAGATATGAAGAAATGCCTGGATTAGACTGTCATGTCGATATACATGTCTTAAGATACACCTGTATCTCAAGCTGAGAGCCAGTAGGACGTAAATAATAAGACTGAACATAGAGATAGCATCCTTCATGCTCCCAGCTCAGCGGATGATATAATGGATGGATGGATGGACGTCCAGCTATGAGTCACTAGTTTGAATGAGTGGTCAGTCAGAGGACAAGTCTTCATGCCTCACGTAGAATCCCCCCATCCCTCCTTCGTCCACCTCATCCAAAGACTGTCATAGATAGGCTAGTCATCAATCGCTGGACACTGCTGGCCCTTTCAGACAAGAGGAAATATTGTATAAAGATAAGGAAAAGTAGTATGAAGTATTGCTTATGCAATTCATATTGCAAAAGTGGTATAGAAAACATGAGATATGAAGCTTTATAGTTGATTAAGGAAGGTCACATTGTCTACATAGAGACAGAAAGTCACTTTGCAAATCATATTAATATTATTACAATAAATAATTTGATACATAGTTAATCCCTTCTGGTTCTCAGCAGACTATTTGAAGAAGTTTGTATTTAGGGAAATGGTGAAAGGTCATAGGTGTAAAGGTCAGCTCAGGTCATGCAGGGCTCACTCACAATATGCCAGCCACTTCCAGTTACAAGTACAGCGTATAGGGTTATAGTAAGATTATTTCCTTGCTAAGATATGGTGTACACTGTTCACATTCAAGATATAGACCCCAGAATGAAACGCAATATTATAAGATGTTTTGTTACTTAGTGTTCAGATAAAAGTGAAATATGAATTACTTTAACATACCACATGGAGATGAACCCTGATTGAGACAATGTTGGAACAATCATCTGTTTCACTTTATACTTAGCAATAAACTGTACATGCACATTGTAGTTATTATACAAATCAGTGTATAGCCCTGCTCGTGTGAAAGGGGCTAAGGTGGGGGTATAGTCATCAATGGATGGACACTTTACAAACCAGTATGATTCATTCATGGTATGAAGGCACCTGTCTTGACCTCACCTGAGATATCCAGCTCACCTGAGTAAGAAGAGGGCCGGGATACTCTCCTTGCGGCGGCGGCAGCGGCAAGTATTACCTGAAGGGTATTTAGCTATGCAGGTCAGATTGCCGTGAATCATAATCAAAAGAGTGTCTACTTCACGTGCTTTTCCGTGTGCGTTCAGATAAATATGGGCTCTCCATCTTATGACATCCCTTCCAAAGGGCTAAATATAGTTAATAGTCTTGAATAGTTACTTGTGATTTTTTCAAAGGTTTTCATTTTTGTTGATATGTTGACATTTGCTCATTTGACAGGCTCGTGGTTCTGAATGTCAAATTTTACAGACTCATGGTTTTGAATGTTAATTTAACGGGCTCATGTCTTTGAATGTTGAGTAACACACACATTGTACCGTATGCCATTAGCATGGAGATGCAAATCTAGGATCAGCTCAAGTTATATGAATGAAAAAGGTCATGTTAGCGGTTGTAAGAATAGCATTACGGGCCCTTCCATTGGTAGTCGGGACATTGAACCTCTAGGCTCTTGAAGGAAGTCGTATGAAATTGCATATTTGGCAACAAATCCTTTGAAACAAATTTGTGAGAAGTGCCTCTGATTGTGGCATCAGGGTGCGGCAATGGCGGAGTGAGTAATCCAGAGAGTGTTGAGTGAAGACTAGCAGTGCTGATCAAGCAAGTGGCCATTTTTCTTGTTGAGGGATCAAGAGAGCCTTTTAGGAAGCAGCCCGTGAGCGGAGGCGCATCGTCCCATGTCAATCTAAGTGATTTGGTGTGAAACGTAGAATGTTGAAGAAAGGCGAGATGCCGCTGGCCGATGGCCAGTTAGAGACAGGTGCTTAGTAACGGTCTTGGAAAATTGACCGAAAGCATTTTGCTGCACTTGACCAGTAGGCCACTTTGATATATGCATGTCACAGTCGTATGATATCTCCTGGCAATCTAGCAGAAATAGATTCATACATGTATATTGATATTAGGTTTCAGGGAACTGCATATATCTAATCTCTACAATGTCACACTGAGGCTCTTTTTTTGATATGTAATTGATCCTCCATTTATACTACCCTTAGATTCATCCAGTTGCGATATCTGAAACAATATTCTAGAAAAGCTTGAATATAGTTGGAAGACATTTAATATGAGAATTCTCCGAGCGTCTGCACGTCTGCACGTGGCCTGAAAAGATAGCTACAGTGTACATACAGTGAAATGAGTGAATGAACAATGTTTTTAAACATGTTCCCAATCTTTGTATCGCCCTGAAGTCCCTGATTGTAACTTTTCTGTGAGGTTGATGTTACCATGTTGTATTTTCAATATTATTATTTGTTCATGTTTGTATTAATGTTGTATCCACATTCTTTTATTTGCAAACATGCATGATGAAAAAGATAACAAAGTCAAACATTATGATTAACTTGATAATGAATTGTGACAGTATAGGAGGCATGTTTTATCAATACCAACCCCTGGTATTATACAATACATATGTACATGTGGCATCTGTCCATGCACCTGTAGTATGTGGTAATGAACATTTATGTGGTTTTCTTGTAGGTTCTTTGAGGTAAGGTTAGCTGGTAGTAGTGGCATCTTCTCTTATAAGATGGATCCATTAGCAGCTTATTATTCAAAGCATGCTAATTGAGGTTTATTACCCTCTTTGTAAAACCATGGAATTAGGATAGTATAGAGCCACTATTTGACTGATATTCCCACAGGCTTTTATGTGTTGGCAAACTCACTCTGGCATACAGTCCCATGTGCGCAAATATGTGAGTGCATTGCCGAAATGCCAAGCTGCATTGAATAATTGCTTTAAATGGTTAATTCAAAGTTTGATGTACTTTCAGATATGTTTCATAAAGATCGGTAAAAGCATTCAAAGGAAATTTACTTCCGAAGCTATATACAATATTTTTAAAAATCATTTTAGCTGCATTACATTTTCACATTAGTTATCATACAAAATATTACATTTTAAAGTGGAAGTTGTTTCATTTTTTTTTCTTTGGAAGGCTGCCAGCATGGTACATTTAGTTGTTCCATGGGGGTCATTCTTTCAAAGTACATTCATTGAGAAGAAGAGAGGAAGACCGGTATAGTCATTATAACTTTCATTTAGCTTGGGTTTCAGAGCTTGTGGCCAAATACTTCTTTACCTTCTGAATGAAGAAGTGGTTTCATTGAGCCTGGAGAGAGGTAGAGTACATCCATTCTTACTGCTTGGTATCTTAAGAAAGAGATAGTGAACTTGGCAATGAGATGTGATATTAGTCTGTACACCCTAGACTCAGTCAAAGAATGTAATTAAGAAGGTACAACTTATTTCAGCCAGGAATCGAGGCTCTAAACTGACCTGGTGAGCTGTAATTTTATTTGCAACTTTAGGAGCCAGGCACATCCATTAAAGAAAATGCTATCAGATGATGATAAAACACAGCATCAGTGAAAGCGTTTTGGCAGAAAAATGTAAACAAAAAGAAGAATATAATTTTTTCTTCTTCCAGTATTAATTTGATTTTGGGTGAGACTGAAGAAACATTCTACAGTTTTCAGTGTTGTTAAAATGAGAGTTTTTGGCTTGACACCTTCAATATCTTTTCTTTCCCAAACATTTCCGAAAGGGTGGCCTTTCAACAAGGGAAGTTTAAAATGCAAATTAACTTTTAGTTTAAAGTGCTTCAGTTTTTAGAGTAAATCAAGCACCACATGATTACATGCAAACATTTTGTGTAGTGTAAGAGGTGATTTCATACAAAGCAGTTCAGAAGACAAATGCATCAGATATGTTATCAAGACACAAAGTGCAAGGCAAGACTCCATATTGTCTCCAATAAGAAAGCATACACTGAATAATGCAGATCGCAAAAGAACCATAATGTCTGATGGCAAGATAAGTATCAATTTTCACCATTGTATCCCGTACACTTGACGTCATTGATCAGTCAAACTGTTTGGTCTGGGGGAAGCGGGGTTAGGGTAGGGGTCAATTCATTCCAATTTATCACAATTGAAATGACATCACATACATTGATCAGCCAAGCTGTACGGTTGGTCATTGGGAAACTGAGAAGGTTTGGAAGTATGAGGGGGACAGGGTCAGCTCATTCCAATTCAGCGCGATTGAAATGACATCACACGCATTGTCAATTTAAAATCGGGGGAAGGGTAGATGGTATTTTAATGTTACCATCCCCATTCTGTCCTTTCAAACTGGGTCCTATAGTACTGATGCATCCGTGCCAGCTGCCGAAGCTCTCCACCTTTTCCTTCTTCATGATTTTTTGAGAGGTAATACCGGTTCTTTATCTACAGTGTAGCCACAATGAAGGCAGCTGTCATGCCCATGGAAATAGTCCTTATCACAACGGAGTTCTTCTATCATTTATCACTGAACAATCAGCTTTTAGGTATGTTTAATGGACCTACTTGGTTAAAGCTGATGTTCAGTGAGGAATTGCACTCTAAAGCCGTCTCAGAGAAAATCTTTAACAATGTACATGTACATGTAAATGCTGTAAAATTTAAGGATATCCTTGTTTTTATTATGGGGTATAACAAAATGATCAGCTTGATCTGCTAAAAATTGCATACATACATTGTAAAGCTCAAATGCACATCGAAGCATACCTGTACATTGAGGCTGTATATGATAACAGTTAAAAAAATAAAAAATAAACTAAGGAAAGAAAGTAGCTTTCAGAGCTATGTCGAACAGAGAACAGTCCTTTCACAGAGAAGCTTTATTAAAGAAAAACCTTGAATTTAATTCTCAGCTTGACTTTTAGATCTTAACCTTTTATTACGCTTAAAAAAAAAATAGATATTGAATGATGTCGATTGAATAGGCCATGGCTAGTAGGATATAGTAAGAAAATGTAGGGAGTTAGGCTAATGAGCATGCAATACCCCTTGGGGATAGTTTGCATCAAAGAAGTTGTCCTATACTTGACACATGGCAGTCAGCTGGGAATGGTGTGTCTGTGATGACGATTCGACGTGATGTTATGTGTAAGATTGTACTTGAACAGGAATAGTGATGACTATTGTAAATGAATGTATTCATCCAAGTGGGATGGATTGTACCATGTTATTAGCATTCCTGCTAATGATTGATCCCACGTGGAGCCAAAAATATAATTTCATTACCATAAAACTAGGAATATTTATTTGTACATGCAGGCATGGATCTTTTGCAAATTTTCATGCATCGTCCAGATTTCATCTTGCTCAATGATTGAATTAAAGTACCTGGTATGTATCAATGAATCTTTGCAGTGAGCGAGAGTTTCTAGCTGCTGAAATAACCATCGTTAACAATTTGCTGAAGATTTGTGTCATGAAAGATTCTGGTTTTCCAACATTTGAAACTTAAGTTACCATTTCAGTATTTGAGATGCTGTATTCTATGTCACTGTAAAAGGCAGTGCTTTGCCTTTTGTCTTAGCATTTTCATAATATAGAGTTTCACTACTGTAATTGGTTCATTTAGAAATACGCTAGTTGGATTAATCAACAAAATGGCTGTTTATTTGTGTTAGTTAAGACCCTGTTATTCCAAATTCCTTTCAATTACTCAAAAATGTTCAAGCAACGTTGAGCTTGAAGTAAAAGAACGCCATCGAAGTCTGGAGAGTTGTCTTGACTGCTGGCAGCTGGGGATCCCCCGCTGTCCGTTTCATCTACTGCCCTCGCTCTCCGGGCCGGAATTCCTGGCATGCGCTGTTGTTTCAGACTTCTTATTTGTGAACACAAAAAATAGAGTCAACCTCAACTGAGCACCCGAAGTGCATGATCCCTTCGTTAAATTTGTTAGTGTTAGCTTTAGTTTATACTGGTTACTTTTGAAAGGGTGAATTACTTCCACTCTGATGTCACAGTTTTGTTTAATTCAGTCTTTTGATATTATTAACTCAATGTACATGTATGCAGTTTGATTTTTGTATACAATGGTTGGTAAATAAGTTGGTATACATGTATTGTAATTCCCCACAATCAAATTTCAGTATTCAATGTTTTAAAAAGACTACAGTCAGACTTTGCGCATACTTTATCATTGAAAATTGGACATGATCTCATACAGCTTATGTGTACACAGTACTACATGTATATCATTACATTGTCAGTCACGTTATTTTTGGTAAGACTATTTTCATCGTGCCTGGTTTGGTAGACTAATAGATGAATGGACTGTCAATTAAAGACTTTCATGCGTAGATTATGTGGGGAAACGTCACTATTTAGCTGATACGCCTATTTGCGAACTTAACGCAAGTGTGCGGTACGCAGCGAAATTGCTAGCCACCCACGATTGACAGTAAGAACATTTTGCTTCGCATCAACCTCGGATCTGTGTGTACTGTCGCGATTGACAGTACAGCACTCTGTGTATGCTAGCTATCATAGGCGCTACGTACGTGTGTACGTGTGTGTAGCGAAGTGCCCTCTATACTAGACAAGCTGCTCCGCAAAGAAAAACACTGAAAGCAGGAAGATGGATACTACGGTGAACCAGTCGGCCACTTCGTGAATCCGGTCAGGGCCGAAGGTTTAGCTTCGGGTGAGGTTCGTGCATTCTAACCAGGCGGGTAAATGCTCAGTGTCCGAGAAACAATACACGTTGGTATGTGTGCGTACACAATATGGCAGCGCCCAAGGGATATATCGTGCGTTCTACGCGTGAAAGCCTTTAAGACAAAGAGGGATTCAGTATTGGAGCATTGTCTTGATTGTGTGGACCATTAGCTTGCTGCTAATGAGAGAATTGGTATTTGTTTTTAGAATGGTAATTGATCCCTATCTCTGAGGATCCCAGTAATGGCAGGTTGTGATGGTAACCTTCTGATCTATGGTATCCTTCATTTCATGAATCATAGGGAAATTGTTTTTATTTTCATAAGTATCTGGTTCAGGGAGAAATGCTTAGAAATGGTCATAATAATACTGCCAAGATTTCTATGGTGTCTTAAAATAAAAAAACAAAAACTTCAGTAAATATTGAAAATTGTGGCAGTGTTTCACTTTATTCTACCAATTCTTCATGTATCTTATAAATAAAAGATTGACTATCAATGAGTTACTATGGCCAGAAAATAAGAAATCGTTTTTTCAAGATGTGTAAAGTGAAAACACTGAATAGTCCATCCGCTCCCAATCTGTTGTCTATAATTCTAGAAGCTATTTTCGAATATAAAGGTGTCTGTGATATAAGACTATGTGAAGTGCGTTTTGCCTTTGGCCCAGCAACGAGTATGGGATGATTAAATGAGTGAATGACTTTATGAATAGATGACTGTAGAAGGACTACATTTATGAATTAAACATGAATCCATGCACCCACTGAATTCTCTCACTAGTTTAGTTTTACATACCCTAAAGTCACACCAGAATTCTCCTTCACTTGTGAATCTAGTAGCATGTATAAATATATATATATATATATATATATATATATATATATATATATATTATATAAGGCCTATTATTCGTCCATTGTTTCGGAACTTCAAGATAACTATTGGAACTAAAACCATGTGAAAAGAATGTGCATGTTATGTAATAGAGAATGTAATTTGCAGCTAATTTTTCTAATTTCCCTCCAGTGCATTTACAAAATGCTCTGTGAAATGGTGACATTGGAAGTTGTTTTTATAAATCACCTTTTAACGTGCTAGAAAAGAGGCATTTTCAGCCTAAGTGAAGCAATTCAAATAATATGGGCGCCTAGAGATAGTATCTAGAACATTAAGAATTAAAGTGTGACCTGATAGTTACCACATCTGATTTAAGAGCTAACTCGAACAGAAAATAATATGCATGCCCAAAGAATATTTTAAGGGCTTAATTTCTGACTGATAACTTTTTTCTTTGTCCACTTATTAAGCAATCTTGAAAAATGAAATCAAAGGACTCGATCCCCTCCGAAGCTGTTTTCTTTCTCAGTCTCGGCTCAAATTAAAATGGCTGCAAGTCATTTTCATGTTCAGACATTTTTGCTCCTTTTATCGGAAGCAGACAACCAGGGGTCATGAAAGAGATCAGAAAGGTCGGGATGACACACTTTTATTTTACACCAGATCTCGTGTCTGCAGGAAGTTTTCTTTTTCATTCACAATGCTTGGCATCATAGGTGTGGGGAGATGATGATGATGATGTGCATTTCTAACGATGCAGCACTTGCAGCCGTTTTGACCCATTTATTACAGGCATGAATGGCGGGAGGCTCCCTCCACATGCATGGCTATTGATGTTTATCATACATTTTTTGTTAGTGGGGAGGGGGGTACACCTTAGGCATAGCCTATGTTATGGATATTCATTTACAGTTTCACATTCAAATAAACAACACCATGAGAACTATGTATGGGCAATTTATTTCGTCTGTTCAGAGCCTTTGGAGGTAACTCATATACTGTAACACATATTTAGTGTCCTTATGGCTTTCAGCAGGGGATATAATGCTGCATGCAACTATCTATGGATGCAATGAAGAATCAAAGTGAAATTCTATTATTCTCTGATTTCACAATTGTGATATAACCTGTTGACTTTGGTAATTAGATCTCAAGCACAAGTTGGTTCCAAATTGAATGCATTAGTTTGAATAGATACCTGGCTTTGACATGCCTTTTATGAACACCCAAGCTCTGGCTTTCAACGGGCCTCTGTTTAAAGGATTGGTCAATCTTGAGTGACCAATGTGGACTCTTGTACTTATTCACAGTCTTTGTTAAAACCATGGACATTAAAACCCATTGTAAGTAAAGCCACTGACCCTACACGGATCATAGTGTTAGGGACTAGACTTCAGTACTTGCTTCCAAGCGTGTGTGGTTTATCATGTAATTAATATGACCACTGCTGTTTCCAAACCTAAATTAATACATCTCATCATGACCAAATATTGCTTCAGCTGTTATCAGTCAACATGGATGCTCTTTCCATCACACTTCTACCAGGGAGTCAACATTCATTAGTATTGCTATACATGCAGGAGATATCTTCTTTGTAGAACCAGAAGGGCGCTAAACAATAAGGAGTTGTGTCTTTCTGACTCTCATCTGTTGAGTTTGAGCGTAAAGTGATTTCTACGAAGGATATTATGTTACTGAAGCAAAAACGATTGCAATTTTTTATATCCAAACTATCGAGGATAGAATTATAGTTGCATAAGGATTTCTAGGGGTTACTGTAATGTTATACAAACACAAGCCATTTCTCTGTCTTTATTTACTTCCCAACAAAGAAAGAAAGAGTTTTGATAAAAACAATTATAATTCTTGATAAAGATATAACAATGCAATCTTTTTTACCGGTCAGAGATTTTTGAGACACAAGTTTGTCCCCTAGCCGTTGAATATAAATTAAAGTGGAGACCGTTCTTTAAAGCAGGATTTTACTCCAGTTATTTCCATGAAAATACTGCTGTTTTGAGTTTTGATGTGTGTTCTTATGGTATTAATTTAGAACCATGCACTAGAGCCATATGGGATAGCTTAGATTTCGGTACCATCTGATCAAAAAATGTAACTTTAAACTGCCCCTGTAGTCTCCTACCAGACTTTTTTTATTCTGCAAAAAATCAGAAACTTCCACGTGCACAAGTTGTTTGCAAATTTGGCAAATTCCACAAAAGTGTATTACTATTAAATAATTGAACAAAAATTGAAAGAATGCTTATTTAAAGTGGCTCTCTTGATGATTCCCAAAAGTTTTTATGTTATCAAAGTTTCTGATTTTGCATGCAGTATTCACCAGATAAACTCTCTCTCTCTTTTTTTTTAAAGAGAAAAATAATACGTAGATGTAAAAGAATGTAATTGTAAATAGTTGATTGATTATGTTTTCTTATTTTGAGTGCTCTACGAAGCAATTATTTATCTCTAGTTGTGATTTAAACTGAAGTCAAGAGTTTTAATGATTAATGAGACAGTTTACAACCTTATTTATCATTACATTTGACTGGTATGTGTTTGAATATATCCTGCTTCACAAATGTTAAGTTTGATATGGAAGAGAAAAGCACATTAAATTTGATTTCTAGTTTCCTACATACAGTGTACATGAACATATTCCTTCATTTTTTATGTTGGATATGAGAGATAATCTTAGGGAATGAAGTAATGAAAGAAAAAATGATAATTTGATTAATGCAATTGTACCTCATCTTGAGCATCTGTATTGTTTTGTTTTGAAAATTTGTGTTGAAATTTACCTTGGACTATATTCATGGGTTGCACTAATATCAAATATGAAATAAACTGGTCCTCGCCTCTTTCAAAATTTAAAGTGGATGGGAAACTGGGAATCATTTTTACCTGCATGGGCTAGTGGGTTGGGTTCTAGACTACTACTACTACGCGCATACACACACACCATCTGGTTTGAAAACAAATCTTTTTGACGACAGAGAGCTCTGCAGGTATGACTGTATTAGACATGCACGCTCAGATTGGTAGGAATTACACAACTCTTGGTGCCTTGTGATAGATCAGGATTCTTGCTCGGAAACCAGATTTGATTGGATATCTAGGTCAGCTCTGTTCAAAACCAAAGAGAAATGTGATCTTTGCTTGGGGAAACAGTTGTCTTTGATGGCTCTTCAACTAAATTCATGCAATATCTGTTCGGTTGTATACATGTATATTGTGGTTACCAGGATGTTCATATAGAAACTGGTAATTCAGTTCTAGCATCCACTTGACAAAGGCAGTTACTTTTGGGGCTATTATGTAAAACAAGGTTTTGTCGAGACCATGTCAGCATTTCCACAAAAACCTCAAACAAGCTCCATTACACGTTAACTGAATTCCCATTGAAATGCTTGTTAATTGTTTTAAGGAACAATGTCCATGATTGCCAATGAAGAGAACTGAAGAGAATCTATTTACATTTAAAAAACAAAGGTTTGGAGATAATCAATCCATTACCGGTAGTCACAGTTATGAAGTGAAAATATAAATAAAGATAACAAAAAAAGAGATGCTGTCCCCTCTTTCAGGCTTTTTTCCTGGCATGTACAGGTATGCACAAATCCACCTCTCTCATTCCTTGTCATACGCTGAAAAGTACCTAAATTTGAAAGCTGAGTAAAGTATATTGATAAGTATGTGTGCATTTTTTTTGCTGAGATACGGGCATTAAATTTTATATTGTAATGTCATTGTATGAAAACAGGAAGTATGAAACATTACTATGTCTTTCCCTCCTTCAGTCGTTAACATAGATACCACCAATCCCATGAGCCATGTCAATCAGGGACCACTTTCAATATCCAGCTAGAAATGTGGTGCACAACCCCTCTCTGTGTGTGCCAATGTGCACAGTCTAAAGACGTGATTATGCGAAACTGAACTGCGATGTGTGGCAGTTTGAATGGTACCGAACCAGGAAACAAGCTGCTACACATATGTGAAATGCTTTGTTTTTTTCTTTATTAAAGCCTGTTTAATATGGTGTTAAGCAAACAATGTTGCGATACAAAGGAAATCTCCATCTGTTACCTGGTATTGACTAAAAACCTGTCTCCAAATTAAAAAAAGTTTTTGCTGTAATTAAGAATCAGGGTCGAAAAAACTGACATTGAGCTTTATTACATTTACATGTGGCTTTCCACGTAAACAAAGCCGATTATGTGGAAGGATTGTGAGGAAACACACAAGGTTGACTAGCCAAAATTATGCGTGAAAGATTTTAATTCCTTGAATTACCGCATAAAGAAAGTATCTAAGCATACACAATTTGTGGGAATACATATATTTCAATATCAATCCTTCAGTCATAAAGCTTGATATGTATGTTCATCTGATTTTTGCTTGAGTTTTTGTGATTGAGTTAATGTATCTTGACTCTATGAAAGATAATCAAGAAGTTCATTACTTGGATTTATGAAGTACTTGAGAAAGGAAAAAATGCCCACTTGTCTGCGTGAAGTGTTAATAATGACTCATTGTAGTACAACTAACCAGGAAACCATCCAAACATTGCTCTAGCGATCTGAAAAGAAAACATTTCATTAATTCGTTTTGAAGCGCTCGTATTTCCCCCAGCTATCATCCATGGATTATAATACATACATGTTTGGAAGGGGCTGATGATGATGTTGAACTAACCTCCATAATATTTTTGTTTGCCCCAGTGTAAAGTTGTAAATAGTGACGAAATTCATAATTGAAGTTTTAATTGGAAAAAGACTACCTGTTTAACTGAAGAGAAATATGTTTTGGTGTTTTTGTTTGTTGTCCTGGAAATGGGAATTTTTGTAAAATTAGATTCCGTACAGTAGCCAGAAAGTTTAAACTTTCAGTTTCAATTTATGTCATGATTTCAGGTGCCATTTTGACTTCATTCTACATTTACACGTTAATTATAATAATTATCCTTGCGTATATAGCGCCTAACACTTCCTACGCAGAAGTCTCTAAGCGCTCTACAACAATGCAGCATAATTACCCTGGCTTTAGCAGTGCAGCTGTTACGCGCGCTGCGTTTCAAGGAATAAATTCCTACAAGGTACCCATTTACTTCACCTGGTGGAGTGTGGCAAATGTAGATCAATGTCTTGCCAAAGGACATTAGTGCGGCTGCGGGACTCGAACCGCGGACCTTGTGATCGGCAGTCCGGCGACGTATCCACTCGACCACAACACCTCTACAATTATTATTATTATTATTATTACGTTTGATAGGCTAGTATATTTAGGGGTTTGATAATAAAATTTATTTAATAGTGTCGAGTATTTTATAGGAGCGCTAAAAAAGAAGTACCATTGCGCTTACAAAATTAAAGAACATTAAGAGAAACATAAAATACATCAACTCATAAAAGAGGTATATCACATTATGTTTCTGGGGGAATAAGTGTTTGTACATGTGTAAGGGATCTTTTGAAAAAGGCAAGACGGGTTAATTCTCTGATGGAAAGTGGGGTACTTTCTTTTTCTCTGTTTTTAGAGAAAATCTAATTTGGTGCTCTGAGATCCTTAACTGGATTGAAATAGATTTGAATTGTGGTATGCAAACCATATTCTTTTAGATTCACTGTTTTATTTAAAGTCCTTTTAAAAGAAATTGAACAATTTTTTAAAGTGGATCACACAAAGTTAAAGGAGTGTTTAGATTTTCCTGGAATTGACTTTCAATCACTCAGCCTGTGAGTTCTATACTCTCTTGTGAATCTGAAAGAGGCTAACAGTTAGTGCAAAGACATGGATGCCCTCTTACCTGGCAGAGTCTCGTCAGCGAGGGCTCACCTGGGGGAGCTCTCGTTGCATTTTAACCTGGAGCCCGTTACCTGCGAGATGTCACGATTGGAGCTCCAGCACCTTTGGGTGTCGCGGGCCAAACAATCACGGAAATTACTTTGGCGCGATTCACCGTGGTTGCATGTACATAGTAAATAGCTGAGAGCGAGGAGGCAGAATAGGACTCCTTGTACACGGTGGGAGCCTTGATAAACAAGAGGGAATTAAGTGGAACGGCCGATGAAAAGTGACAATGGAAAATGAGTGGAAAGGGAAGGAGAAAGGGAACGAGGGTGAATAATATAGGGATATATGATAGCTATTGATGCTCATTATGTCATTCAAAACATGTGAGTTTAAAAGGAAGATATCTTATTTCCCGATTACACAAGAATAACTGCTATGAATAGATAAAATATCATAAGATTGTTTAATGGAGAATTTACTGAGATGGCATACAGAGATAGGGATTCTAGATGATAAAATAGAAGGCCTTCATAAGGCACCGTCTTGTGATTATACATTGATATTGATACGCTCATTCATCAAAGCGTGTTTTCCTATCCTTTACCCTCTGGCCTGCTTGCGATTGGTGCGATCGAAAATACGGCTTACGATAAGAAGGATGGGCAACACACACAATCAAATCCAGCAAGTGTACATCACATCATACAGATGTGAATTTATCCATGTTTTTTTAAGGAGCAGGACATGCTTCTTTCATTTCTTTAGCTACTGAAACAGATATGACCCGTCACTGTAATATTATGAAGGAAAGCAAGTCACATTCCAATACAGATTTTGATTAGGTGTATATTTTTGGAAGAATATGATCTGTTTTGATCGCAGTCCGGTCCCACTCCCAAATCATAGCCGTACCCCTGGGCCATGATATTGTCTGCTGAGAGCCAGAAGGGCGTTAAATTACATTATTTTAAACACTGAAGTAACTCCCTTCTGACTGCCAATATGTGAACTATTTTAGTTGAAGGTTGTAAAGGTGGAATAGTAGTGGATTGTTTTCTGGGTAGTATTTGGCATAATTGTGTTTTTACACATATATTTTGATATATCTTGTCTGATCCAAGGGTTTGGATGAGGTATATGGCGTTTGTCCAGGGTTGAAATTCAGAATTTGTTTAGCACAGGATATCGACTGCAGTGCACTTGTCACCAAAGCATATGTTAATTGTACAACTGTTTGACTACGTTAAATCCCTGAAACTTTTCTGTGCACGGAATGTTTGCAGATTGTGTAACTGGTTAAGCTTCACACGGTTTCATGCTATTAAATAATTGAATAAAAACTGATGCAACAATGAATTCACACAATTTTTTTTACAAATATCTTGCTGTTGAAGTTGGCGTGTATAGTTCCTAAAAGTTTCAAGCTGTGAGAGTTTCTGGTTTTACCAGATATATTTTTTATCATGTAAATAGATTTTTAATAAAATCTTTATCTCCTTTCTTTTCTCTTTTTCCTCTGAACAGGTTGATCCCAAAGTGGCGTTCCCTAAGAGATCCCATCCCAAGGTAAGAACAGTTCTTTTCCATTTTTTTTTTTCACTCGTCAAAATTTTCCAATTACATGTTGTGCCAAGGTTAATGACTTGTACGATCATTGTTGGTGCACTTTTCTTTCCTTTTAACCACATTTTATGAATAGCACTTATGGTGGGGGTAGTAGTGATTATGGGAGCAGTGGTTGTTTATGGTGGTGGTAGTGACATAATGATGATGATGAAGAATGATCTATGTTATATATTTTCCTGTACTGCATTTTCTTGTCTTCTTCAAATATATTGTATTTGTAAACGCTATGGTACTTTTTGTTTTTAGCGCTCCTAAATATTCGATATTGTTATTATTATTATTATTATTATTATTAAGAAGATGACGATGAAGATGAGGATGACAATGATGATGAGGATGACAATGACGATGATATTGATGATCACATTGATGACAACAATGATGATGATAGGGATAACGGAGATACATTGTAACAGAAGCTTGATCTATAGATGCCTAAAACCATCATAGACAATGATTTGCACAACTTACATGAGACTCAAGTACAAGGTTATGCTCTAACAGGATGTCTATCTAGAATGATGAGGGCTGTTATCAAGTTCCATAGTTACGGTAGGAATTCATGGTACCTGATCAATGATGTTGTACCATCATATTTATGGGGGTAGGTAGCATACGGGGATTACCGCCTGAATGCCTGGAATATGGCACAGTGAAATTGAATACATGATGAAGGTAAAACTCTTATGAAATTCATGTTTTGTGAAAGGTATGGTGTTGCACATTTTGTGAACAGATTTATCAAACAATTTTGGTTCAAATTTCTAGAAAAGAAGATTTTGTTGCCATCTAAAAGTGTAATGGCAACTTGAACATAATTCCTGAATTTCGTGAAATTGTGGTTATTTTGAAATCCTGATATACATTTTGTACATGGACCTCTGCACTAATACGCGAGTGTTTAATACTGCACAGAATCTGTGCTGACATTGAAATGAGTTTATCATAAATTGGTGTTTTAATCAGTATGCCAGTCCATTTATAGCCTGTGCAATGTGATGTAAAAACATTTGAATGTTAAGAATTGGACAGGGAATTTATGATTTTAAATTTGTCATATGTTGAGTGAAAATTAAGGCAACAGTGAGTGGAACAATTCTGAAGCCCCCCCCCCCAATAATTATAGATAGAGAGAGAGGGAGAGAAAGAGATAGAGAGAGACATACAGAAAGTAATAGGTAGATTAATTAATAGAGAAAGAGAGAAGGGGATGGGGGTAGAGAGACTTAGTTATTCAGTATTATACCGCTTCCTTCTTTTTTCTTTAACGATTTAAGTGGGGCCTTGATGAAATTGGCATTTTTCCTTTCCTCCCTTCAAAAGACTTGAATACACATGACCTTGTTTGCGCTTCCATTTTAGCCATTACGGAGTGGGTAAATGTTTGTTTTAAGCGGGTCCTTCAAATATCACCAAGGCACACACTACCCCTGACATCAAATTATAAAGAAATAAATGATTGCGGTGCCTTGAATTGGTTTTTATTTCTCTACCACACCCCAACCTCATTGTGGCTACGTGTAGTTCCACTCATTGTACCTGTTCTTCATGTACAAGGCTGTACCGGTAATCAATAGGCTGCTAACAATGTATCAAAAGGAGAGAAAAAAAGAGTTATGTTTTCATTAATTTCCGCCTTTTCGTAAACTTTATTACTGCCTGGGAACCAGTGCATGTTATTGCTAATATACCTTCTGGGAATAAGCTATTAATATTTGGTTTTTTAATAAACTAATTGCCTTGAGAATGTATTAGTGGTAAACATATTATCTCAGGTACCGGTAGTCACTGATGATAGGATATGGCGAGACTCATAGTTTTTATATTATGTTATTCAGGAGATCTAAATTACTAATCTAAATTGTTGAATTTCTACATGCAACAAATCTGAATTCAATTTTGTGAACATCTAAAACATGAGGATAAATCACTCATATAGTGAGTAATATTGCAAAACATGAATACAAAATAATTTCAGCTCTGAGCCGTTTGTGGTATCATGTAATTAGACATGGATATCGCCGCACTGCCGCATGCAAGCCACATGGAGCTGGGATATGGAGGTCCCTTCATTAATTAGCGGCTGGGACGTGTTTATTTATGTGTGTCAGTTATTTTGTTGGGCTAGCTATATATGATAAATATGAGTGGAAGGAAGGCTGGGGATGACGTGGTCCATGTTTCATGGCTGGTTGGTCTCCCTCCAAAGGGATGCCTGGGGAGGTATTATGGCGCCATAAATTAGGATTCCTCCCGGGTTAACTGTCTCAGGAGGCGCGGAGGAGGAGGACGGGAAGCTAGCTCAGCTTTTTTTTTTTTCGGGGATGGGATGGGAATGGAGTTCCGTTAATGTGACATCTCTGTGTGTACATGTTGCTGCTCTACATGCTGAAATGATCTGAAATCACAAATTATGTTAATTTGACAAGATATTTCATGGCTCGGTCATAACTACAGAAGCAACTGCACGGTTAGACACTGATGCAGTCATGTAGTAGGAGACTCCAAGTTGGAATGGAAGAAATCATGTTGAATACCATTTTGTCCTGCATCCATCGTTAGTTAATAGGAAGTGTACGGTCTTGTTTGACTTTATCAATTGTTTCAGCAATAGAATATGCTGGTAACATGCAGGTCTTTGCAGATATTATGCCAAACGATGTGGATAAATGAAGTAATATTTTTCATTAAACTACCATACTTGAAGGTGACCCCCAGTACCCCTAAGTTGGTCAACAATTCTATTTTTTTAATATACAAGTTTTTCAAAAGTTTGTCATACCAAGTAACTTCTTGTTTCACACACAGTTAAAATTCATCGTATCTAGTGATGATTAGAATCATCGTAAAAATTTAGTCATGATTATAGACAAAATTTCCCAGTGTGTACATCGGTTATACTATGTTGGGATAGATACGAAGTCGCGATCTATACGCCCCTAAAAGCAGGCTACAGATACGAAGTTCGTATCTACTATCTAGAGAGTTTGACATTTTGTGTGTGAAAGGAAATTTTTGTTTAAACATGATTAAACTGGATGGAGCGTGCGCTTTGATTGACGTGACATGACCTTCAATGCGCAATGGCACTACTGCGCATTTTACGAGCAGTAGTTAATCATGAAACGATTAAAGATCGCACCGAAATTTCTGTGTGTGAAAGGCTCGTGATTAGTTTAAACACGTTCGAAACACGTTTAAACTAGTCATGTTTAAAGAATTTTAGCTGTGTGTGAAAAGGCTGATAGTTGGAGTGGCAAGCAAGAAATGGTTCACTCAAAATGAAATGATGTTAGGCCAATAGGCTGGAGCAAATGACTCCAGAGCAAATGCTGCAGTCCATTAGTGCCTGTGCATGACTGCATGGACTACATACCGACTGGTAGTACATGTATATGCCTATCACAGGTAGCGATTGTTCAGGATTTTATCAGGAAATAGCCACAAAGATCGTCCTGCTGATGATGACAGAAAGAGAGATGTTGTTTTATTCCGTTTTTGAAAGCATCCGATAAACTTGTTGCCCCTTCGTCTGTATCATAAACAATGTTATCGTGGGTGGGTTCATGCAGATCGTGCTGTATGCATCTCAGGACCATATACATCTGTGTATGAAGTCATACCAGCTGAAGGCAACAGGGCTAATACTATGACATCTTCATCTCACTTCCTTTTTCCTGTCTCTCTCTCTCTCTCTTTTGCTCTCTCTCTTGCTATCTCTCTCTCTTTTTCTTCTTCTATCTCCCTCCCTCCCCTCTCTCCTTGTCTTCATATCTCTCAATCTGTATGCGAGTAATCTAACCTTACAGACCAGGGTCAAGAAGGTTTTATTTCATCGGTTTCATTCTGTCTTCAACTTGGACTTACTTCTCAGGCATTTTTAGAAGCTTGATTCATGAGTGATGCAAAGAGAAGTGAATACTTCAAATAAATTCTCAAAAATGGTTTATAAAAGTTGAGGAATATGCCAGAAAAGGTACAAAATGTTCAAGTTTCAGACCTACCAGTACATGTATACTACTAATTAACTCACAATGCACTTTACCCATATTTCTGACACCAATGCTGTCCGACTTGGCACTATTCTCTTGTATTGTTGTATTTTGTATTTTCTATTTTTTTTATTTAGGGGGGGGGGGGGCCTTCTTATAAGTGATGTAAAAGACAATTAAGATCCCCTAACTATCCAATGCTACAGATATCTGAACTGAACTGAAAAGTAACTGAAAAGTGGAAAGAAACAAATGAAGGTGTGACAAGAATTCCAATTTTCATTAGAATGGAGACGAAGTAAGAAAGAGAGAGAGAGAGAGAGAGAGAGAGAGAGAGAGAGAAAGCGAGAGAGAGAGAGCAAGAGAGAAGAGAGATGGTGAAAATTGTTCGTGTCAAGTGAAACTGTTGGACTTTGCTTATCAAATATTGAGACTGCATTTTCTAGAGGGGGTAACGTGTGTATGGGGTTAGCAGCAATGCACTAGAACATACAGAGGACTCGAGCATTTGTATAAGGATTTTACTTTACCCTTTTGTTAGCGAACAAATAAAATTTTCATGAGCATGCATATTACCAGGCCTTCAGATTTGATAGCAATAATATAAATTGAGTTGAAAAATGCCTTTTTTATTTATCTTCTTTCTCACGTTTTGGGGTATATGTGTGGGCGTGTCGATTATTGTGCTGCACACAATTGCATGATGTGGCAATTACCGGTATATGATTTTTAGAAGTAGTTTTGATTTCCGGTAATGAAGGAAAAAAACCTTGCTTTTAATGCTCTAGACTACAAATATTGTGAAGATATCTGGCAAACAGATTTGATAAAACTGTTGATTAATGAATGAACAAACTAAAAAGGGAGAAAACGAGATGGCAGTTTGGAACAATAGAACTCAGCCCCATAATGCTATGTGCATCCCATTTTTGTTGGATGATTGTTGCATACTAAAGTTTGTGATTACATTAGTTTATGAAGATTGTTACATTTTAATGGTCAAAACAACAGATTTACTGTACAATGAAATAAAAATCAATATATCACCATTCAAATGCAGTTTTATGATCACTAAAATTCACAAATACCTTTCATATATTTGTGGACCTATTAGCCTTGAAGGTGTGTTCAAAACAAATTTCTGTCCTTTTTATTCTGAATGTGGAATTAGGCAGAGATATTGTTCATCCGTATAACCCATGTCCTTCTCTGCCTGAATACATACACCAAAATCAGGCAATGTAAACATGAACAATAAAAGGAATTTGCTACAAGGCTCAAACAATAAATGTTCTGCATCATAGATTTTCAGCAAACGTCATTAGGATTGATTTGATATAAAGAGAATCTATTCATGGGTTTTGATGAGTAATTTCAAAATGTTTGGTTTACCATGGAGATTAAGTCAATGGTGTGTGTTGGCAGGCTTGAATAACACAAAACCTTTTTTTTTATTAGCCAAAATATTATTCAATCAGTAGTGGCCCTCTGTTTGTCTGTCTCTCTTTGTTTCTCTGTCTCTCCTTTGTCTCTCATAATGTCTGAATATGTTTGTCAATCATTACCAGTGTTCTATTTCTTTGTCTTTTGTCTCCCAAATTACTGAAAACTAGGAACTTTTTATAGACATGATTATTCAAACATTTTGTGGATTTCGAGCCTAGTCTAAATTTGTAGAGGTTTTTGCATAGTAAATGAATCGGTCACATAGCTAGATTTTTATGATGCAAAATAGTCTCTTGCAGCTAGTGGACAATATCTATCATGTTACAAAACATGACATAAAATTTCAGATTTTACAGTTCCTCTATATGTTAATTGCTCTGTCTATTTGCATGCTTCTCTCTGTCTCTCTTTACTGTATTCTATTCAACGTTATGTGTCCACGTTTTTCTTTTTTTCCGCTTCTGCTACATACATGTTTATCTAGGCGATATTGTCATTTCTCCTTTTTTCTTTATCTCTCTACCTCTGCCTCTCTCTCTCTCTCTCTCTCTCTCTCTCTCTCTCTCTCATTCTCTGCCTGTGTACCACCAAGGTGTGGGAGTATCCCTTTGTCACAAACATGCAATCAAGTGCTGAATAGCGGTAGGATGTTTCCAGGGCCATCCCTCTATTGTTGTGCAATGAATCTAGAACAGGAGATCCAGTCCAATGGCTAACAAAAGACTTGACAACTATCACTGGTCAGGCCTGACCTTGGGGCCATTAATGACCAGATGGACTATAAATAGCCACACTTCGTGCTATGTCACAAGTGCAGGCACTCCACACGCACATGTCGGTTTATAAATGCACATTGTGAGCAGATTGTACCTATAGCGTGCAATGCTTATAGATACATGTGTATGTATGTATCGAATGCAGCCCACCGGCCTGAACCATGAGAATTCTATGCAATTTGCAACTCAATTTTAATGAGCATATTAACATGCATTGTGTTTTGAATCTACATGCAATGGCAGTTTTAACAAAGAATATGTTTGAATCCATAAAAAATATTTTAAAAAATCACAAATGTGGGTGTTACTACTAAAAAACAGAAAATAAATTGAATGTGATGAGAAGCCTGCAAAATACACATGTTTAAGCCTAGCTACATGTATTATCAGTTTTATGATTACAATAGACATATGGTAGGCCTACGGGTATGTACTGAAATGTAAGTGGTTGAATTGTGCTCATTATCTTATATTTTCTATTGCTAAAATCATATGGGCCCGCCATATTATTACACTATCACAGTATCAGCCTTTTACATTTCTATGTTTTTACCTGAGGTTTGTTGTTTATATGTTCCAAATG